>CAUYTI010131022.1:0-16296 GCA_963575145.1 Galago senegalensis
GGCGCCTGTGGTCCCAGCTACTTGGGAGGCGGAGGCAAGAGACTCGCTTGAGCCCAGGAGTTGGAGGTTGCTGTGAGCTGTAATGCCATGGCACTCTACCCAGGGGGATAGCTTGAGGCTCTGTCTCAAAAATAAAATAAAATAAAATAAAATAAAATAAAAAAACATTCCCACTCAGATCTGGAACTAGACAAGGATACTCATTGTCACTACTGCTATTCAACATAGTACTGGAAGTCCTAGCCAGTGCAATCAGGCAAGAGAAGGGGATCAATGGTATTCAAGTGGGGTTAGAGGAGATCAAACTCTCACTCCTGTGGATGACATGATTTTATACCTGAAAAACCCCAGGGACTCAATTACAAAGCTCTTAGAAGTGAGCAAGGAATATAGCAGTGTCTCAGGATATAAAATCAGTAGGTACATTTCAGTAGCTTTCATAGATATCAATAATAATCAAGCCAAAAATATAGTCAAGGACCCTATCCCTTTTACAGTAGTGCCAAAGAAGATGAAATACCTGGGAATTTATCTAACAAAGGAAGTGAAAGATCTCTATAATGAGAACTATGAAATCCTGAGAAAAGAAAAAGCTGAAGATATTAACAAATGGAAAAACATAACATGCCCATGGCTGGGAAGAATCAACATTGTTAAAATGTCCATACTGCCCAAAGCAATCTACAGATTTAATGCAATCCTTATCAAGGCATCAATGTCATACTTTAAAGAACTTGAAAAAATAGTACTTTGCTTTTTATGGAATCAGAAAAAAAACCTCAAATAGCCAATACTACATAATTTCTTTTTATTTAGAAATAAAATAAATCAGGAGGTATCACATTACCAGATTTCAGGTTATACTACAAATGTACAGTGATCAAAACAGCATGGTACTGGCACAAAAACAGAGATGTAGATATATGATACAGACTAGAGAATCTAGAGATGAGCCGAGCCTCATATCATCATTTGATCTTTGATAAGCCTAACAAAAACGTACATTGAGGAAAAGATTCCCTGTTTAGCAATTGGTGCCAGGACAAATGGCTAGTGGTCTATAGAAGACTGAAACTGGACTCCCACCTTTCACCAGTAACAAAAATTGATTCTCACTGGATAAAATATTTAAATTTAAGACATGAAACTATAAAAATACTAGAAGAGGGTGCAGGAGAAACACTTGAAGATAATGGCCTGGGAAAATATTTTATGGGGAGGACCTCCCCCCACCCACCCCCAGTAATTGAAGCAACACCAAAATTATATTACTGGGATCTGATCAAGCTAAAAAGCTTCTGCAAAGCTAAGAGCATTGCAAGTAAAGCAAACAGACAACCTTCAGAATGGGAGAAGATTTTTGTAGGTTATGATTTCAATCTGATAACTAGAATCTACAGAACTCAAATTAATCAATAAGAAAATTGACCCATTGCTTTGTGGGCAAGAGATGTGAACAGAAACTTCTCTGAAGATAACAGGCAAATGGCCAAGAAACACATGAAAAATGCTCATCATCTTTAATAATGAAATAAATGCAAATCAGAACCACTTTGAGATATCACCTAACTCCAGTAAGATTAGCCTGCATCACAGAATCCCCAAACTGCAGGTGTTGGCCTGGATGAGGAGGGAAGGGAACACGTCTACACTGCTGGTGGGATTGCAAACTAATAATAGTCTTTTTGGAAAGAAGTATGGAGAATTCTCAAGGAACTAAAAGTTGACCTACCATTTGATCCTGCAAGATCATTACTAGGTCTCTATCCAGATGAACAAAAATCATTTTACAAAAAAGACATTTGCCCCAGAATGTTTATTGTAGCCCAATTCATAATTGCCATGTTGTGGAAGCAGCCCAAAGGCCCATCAGCCCATGATTGGATTAACAAATCGTGTCATGGCTCGGCGCCTATAGCTCAACCGGCTAAGGTGCCAGCCACATACACCTAAGGTGGCGGGTTCGAATCCCCAGCCCGGACCCACCAAACAACAGTGATGGTTGCAACCAAAAAATAGCCGGGCGTTGTGGTGGGCGCCTGTGGTCCCAGCTACTTGGGAGGCGGAGGCAGGAGACTCGCTTGAGCCGAGGAGTTGGAGGTTGCTGTGAGCTGTAATGCCATGGCACTCTACCCAGGGGGATGGCTTGAGGCTCTGTCTCAAAAAAAAACAACAACAACAAATTGTGTCATATGTACACTATGGAATACTATGCAGCTATAAAAAAGATGGAGACTTTACATCTTTTATGTTTACCTGGATGGAGTTGGAACATACTCTTCTTAGTGTAAAGTATCTCAAGAATGGAAAAAAAATTCAATGTACTCCATACTATTATGAAATCAACATACAATTACTTACACATTTATACAAATGATAAAACACAGATATAGTCCAGAAAGGAGGAGGGAGAGGGAAGGGGAGTGGAGAGGGCAAGTAGAGGGAGGGTATTTATTTGGTGGGACCTCACCTAATGTGCACAATGCAAGGGTACATTTCAAAATAACTAAGAGTATATTATAAATGTCTTACCACAAAAAATAAGTAAATGAGGTGATGGTTATGTTAATCAGTTTGATTTAAGCATTCCACATTATATATCAAATTATCACATTGTACCCCATAAATGTATACAGTCATGATTTAATAAACATTTTTAAAAACTTAAAACCAATATTGCTCTAAACCTTTTTTGCTAACATTTCTCCTGGTGCATATCAGAGTTTCTCTACTAGAAGTTAAATCCTCTAGTGGCGTTGGGAGTATGGACATCTTCAACTGTACTGAGTAATTCTGATTTTTCTTCAGAATAGTTGTGTTAATTTATATGCTTACCAGGACTATATAGGTAATCTGATTGTTCTTCATTCTGTTCAACAGCTTTTATTGTCAGATTAAAAATCAATTCTTTGCCAATCTGGTAGGTGTGAATCTTAGTGTGATCTTATTGTGATTTTAAATTTATGTTTCCCTGATTACTAATGAGGTTAGACATTTTTTTTATGTTTCTTAGCCTTTCAGATTTCTTTTGCCACTGCTTGTTTGTGGGTGGTGGTGGTGGTTCTGTAGGCGCTCTTTCTAAATTCTGTATAGTAATCCTCTGTCAACTCAGAAGCCCTTGTTTTTCTTGAAAATGCTCTGTATTTTCCCTGTGCTTTGCTTGTGCTATTTCTTTGCTGTGGAATGTATATTTCTATTAAAACTCACTCAGATCTGCAGGACCCATGTCAGGCAACCAGTGAAAGCCTTCCCTTATCTTCCGACTAGATGTGATCTCTCGCTCCTCAGAATTCTTACAGTACCACGTTTTGGCTGCAGTGCATTCTATTTAGTATTATAGTTTTTTGTTGGTTATGTGGATTTACTCTGGTGATAATACTCTTTGTGGGGAAGAACTGTTTCTTCATCTTTGTTCCTAGTGCCTATTGAAGTTACAGTTCTTTTAGCTGCAAGTGAGAGAAGACTGGTGGCTTCTCTCGGTGGCTTAAATAAAGAGAATTTTTAAAACCCTCACAAAGCAAGGAGTCTTGAGTCAGGAGCCCATGCTGCTGAGAGTCGAGGCTCTTTTTGTCTTTCTGCTCTGGCAGTTTTAGTGTATTTTGGCTTTTGTCCTCATTATTGATTATCCACATTGAGACAGGAAATGGAGGAAAAGAGGAAAACACTTTCTGTGAAGACTTTATTTGTACTGAGGATTTGAAATAGTCACCAGACTTTTTTGTTTTCTCTTCATTTTTCTGTTTCTGTTTACTTCTGGGCCACATGGTATCATACGGCTATCTTTCCGAAAGGAAGTCTCCGAAACTGAATATCCAGCTTCCTAAGGGAGAGAAGGTGCTTAGAAATGGTATTAAGTGGATCTGCCCGTAGTGTTTCCTGCAAAGAGTGTACAACAAATATTTTTTGTTTAATTTTTAAATTTTTATCAAAATAATTCACATAGATACTTAGTCAAACAGGTCACAGGGCTTATTAAACCCCCCACCAAAAAAAAAAATCAGTAGTCCCTTTCCTTCATCTGCTGTTCCATTTCTACTTTCTCATAGAAATAGTCCACTTCTACTATCTTATAATAGTGTTTTAAATGTTAAATGAGATTTTAAAGCTTTTGTGTCAATTTTAGGCTTCCTTTACTTCGCTTAGCTACTTCATGAAGTTATATTATAATTTTGGTTGAATCTATATTCTATTTAATGGCTATGTAAATATTGCTTGTTGGGCCAAGTAGTCTATGTTATTCATTTCCTTCCTTGAATAACTTGTTTTTATTTTTCGTAGAGTTAAATCACCCCAGTCTTTTCATTCACTTAGTTTTCTTTGTATCTCTGTTTCCACTTGTTTTAACAGCTTTGTAAAATACTTTCCTTATGATTTTGTTATAGATTAGATAACCCATGAACTCTACTTTTTTTCTTAAAGACATCTGTCTGGAACCCTCTTTCTTTCTCTTCTATTCTGGATTGACTTCTCAATAACAATAATTGTTATTATGGGACTTGCCTTGTCATCCTGTGAATGATGAGCGTAAATTAATCTTGTTTCCTGGATCCAGTGCCTTTCTCCCAGGTTTTAGTATTATGTCTGTAGAGCTTCCTCCAGTAGATTACTGAGATAGCTTGCAAAAGAGATTTTTTTTTTTTTTAAGACAGAGTCTCAAGCTGTCGCCCTGGGTAGAGTTCCGTGGCATCACACTCACAGCAACCTCCAACTTTGGGCTTAAGCGATTCTCTTGCCTCAGCCTCCTAAGCAGCTAGGACTACAGGCACCTGCCGCAACGCCCAGCTATTTATTTTTGTTGCAGTTGTCATTGGTTTTTTTTGCAGGCCCAGGCTGGGTTGGAACCTGCCTGCCTCAGTGTATGTGGCTGGCACCCTAACTGCTGAACTACGGGTGCCGAGCCTCAAAAGAGATTTTTGAAAAGAATTTTCAAATATTAAAATGTCTTCATATGTTCTCATACTTGTGATTAGCTTGGTGTAAAGTTTCAGATTAAATTGTTACATTGGATTTGGAAAGCATTATCCCATTGTCTTCTGGCTTCTAGTGATGGTAATGAGAAGTTTGATGACTTCTGATTTCTAGTGCTTTGTATATAACCTATTCTTTTCAATCTCAGGAAAATTTTAGGTTCTTCTCTTCATCTCTGGTTTGGGATTTTGGAATTTTGCCATTACATGCCTTGGTGTAGATATTTTAAAATTCATAATGCTAAACACTGAATGTATCCCTTAAAATTTTTTCAGTGTGGGGAATATTAAAAATTTTTAGAAATATAATTTTGATATTTTTTAGATAATGGATTTCCAAGGTTATCCTGTAATTTTCTTGCTTTTTCTCTCCTCTTCTTCATTTCCTTGCGTTTTTACTTTACCATTGTCCTGTTTCTTTATTATCTAGACCAGTGATTCTCAACCTGTGGGTCATGACTCAGGAACTGTATTAAAGGGCTGCGAGAACCGCTGCTAGACCTTTAGTAGATTTAAAAGATTTAAAAAATTTAAATTTTAAATTTTAAACATTTCTAAGGTCTTGTTCCTTGCCTTAATTACTTTCTTTCTTTTAAATTGCTCTCTGCTTCTGTTTTAGGGTTAAAATACATGCATCCCCTTAATGGTATAAATTATAATTTTTATGAAGTTTTACTTTTCTTGGACCCCTGAGTTCCTTCTTTTTTCTGAATTCCTTCCCCCCACCCCCCCCGTTTATTTTAATGTCTTGTGTGTTAGGGATTTTTTCCCCCAAATCTGATTATTTTCCTCCTGAAATTATTAATCCTTTGTATTGTGAATGTGGGTACCTGGGGAATAAAACTCCTTAAACTCCTCAGACATTTCCCCATGTTTTCATTCTTTACCTTGCCCCTGCCCTCACCACCTTCTGCCTTCCATGGTTACTGGCGTGTCCATATTCTGAGCCTTTGGGGGTGACTTAGCTTGCTCACGTGAACAGCTCCCTGTGCAGACACTTAGATTTACCCTTTTCTCCTCTGCTGAGTCATTTACCTTCCTTTCAAATGTTTCTGTCCTTATACAGTGTAGCGTAGGGCTGTAGATGTCTTTGTAGGTTATTGAATGTGTTTCTGTTTCTTGTTTACCTTGTTGGGAATGCAGACATGTTTTTACCTTCCTGAAGTTAGACGTCAATAATTGACTACTTTCAATGAATTATAGCAACAGTTAACATATATTGTGCATTTACTATTTATGTGGCACCATTCACATTCGTTATCTTATTTGATTCTTTCATTATCTGGTTTGTGGCAGGCACTGACTTCCTAAGAATTTTAAATATTGTAACTCTTTTTTGTCCCCTTAAAAGTCCTATAAGGCCAGTATTATTAATATTCTCATTATAAAGGTGAGAATCCAGAGGCACAGAGAAGTAACTTATGCCTCTGTATGCTCATCTATGAGGACGCATAGCTAGTGAGTGTAGACCAGCTTCTATCTGATGCCATGATAGTATCTAAGCCACTACGTTCTAGATATCTCTACACAGTGCCTACATGTAATTAGAACTTGTCACCGATTTGTAGAATGAATTTTTAAAGTATACTCTGGGTTTTAATTTTTAATTCAGATGACATTTTTATAGATATATTCTTTGCTTAGTTATTGCCTACTTGGCATCCTCTTCTTTGTGAAACTTTAATATCTTTTTATTCTCCCATTTTTGAGAGTCAGTTTTCCCCCCCAATATGATCTACAGGAACAGACTCTATTTTAATATCATAACATCTGGTTGTGATACCCTGAGAAGCGCATATCACTTAAGTACAGGCATGCATAACCTGAATCATGAGGAAATGTTAGTCGAACAGGAAATTCTGTTTAAACAAACAAGCAAAAAGCAGTGGTCTCTGTTCTTCAAAAACGTCAGTCGTAAAAGACAGAAGTTGAGAAACTTCAGATGAAAGGAGATGAAAGAGACATGATAAAATAAATGTAATATGTGATTATATACTGGATTTTTTACTCAAGGAAAAAGTGCTATAAGGGATGTATTAGGTTTCTCCAGAGAAATAGAACCAACAGGATGCATACTAACATATACACACACACAAAGTTGTCCATCGATATCCACGAGGAATTGGTTCTAGGACCTATGGCTCATACCTGTAATCCTAGAATTTTGGGAGACCATGCTGAGAGGATCACTTGAGACCAAGAGTTTGAGACCAGCCTGAGTAAAATTTAAAAATCAGCTGGGTTGGTGGCAGGTGCCTGTAGTCCCAGCTACTCAGGAGGTTGAGGTAGGATTGCCAGAGCCCAGGAGTTTGAGGTTGGCATGAGCTATGATGACCCCACTGTACTCTAGCCCAGGCAACAGAGTGAGACCCTGTCTAAAAAACAACAAAAGCAAACAAACCTATATCTTGCATGAAAAGTATAATTCAAAATTTATCAGCAAATATAAAAATAATTTTGATAGCACTTTGGAAGCTGGGATGTTTGCTTGCTGTAATGGTTTAATTTTTATCATTCATTCACAAGTTACCTAAATTTTCCTTACCAAAATACTGAAGCCAAGACTTTTATTATAAATGAATATATACCTTACCATAAGGACAAGGAATACTGTCCTGAGTGTAAATAGGGTGGATCTGTTCTTTACCTGTCTAGATTCAGGTCTGAGGCGTGGTTGTCTCTAATCTACCTATCAGAGAGTTAATGATTTATAAACTATCAGTAAGGGAACTTGCTTATCTTCTCTGAAAATAAGTTTTAAAAAAGCTCTGTACAATCCTTTTGTTTCGTTGTATTATTCCCTGAATTGTATTTTTCTTCACATTTTTGTGTATGGTATGTTCAATCATCTGACATGGCCAGGATGTAAAGTATTCCATCTGACTGTTCTTTTAAATAAAACTTTGTTTTATAATAATGGCAAATTTTCCAAAGTAAAATTGTTTACTGTTCATTGGCCATCCTCAGTTGGAGACCCCATAGATATTTCATGTATTTTTTAATTCGTAATTTTTTTTTTTTTTTTGAGACAGAGTCTATGTTGCCCTTGGTAGAGTGCTATGGTGTCACAGCTCACAGCAACCTCAAACTCTTGGGCTTAAGCAAGTCTCTTGCCTCAGCCTCCCAAGTAGCTGGGACTACAGGTAACTGCCACAATGTCTGGCTGGTTTTTGTTGCAGTCATCATTGTTTAGCTGGCATAGGCCAGGTTTGAACCCACCTCAGTGTATGTGGCTGGTGCTATAACCACTGTGTTACGGGGGCCGAGCCTTTCTTTCTTTCTTTTTTTTTGGTTTGTTTGTTTTGTTTTGTTTTGAGATAGAGTCTTACTTGTCACCCTCGGTAGAGTGGTGTGATGTCATGGCTCAGAGGAACCTCAAACTCTTACACTGAAGTGATTTTCTTGTTTCAGCCTCCTAAGTAGCACCTACCACAACACCCGGCTATTTTTTAGAGACAGGGATCTCATTCTGGCTCAGGCTGTTCTCGAATTCATGAGCTTAGGCAATTCACCCGACTTGGCCTCCCAGAGTGCTAGGATTACAGGTGTGAGCCACCCACAGCCGGCCATAATTCATAAAGTTTATAATCACCAAAGGTACACACACATATACAAACACACACGTACACGCCCCTGCACATAAAATAGTGATGCACTTTTAAATCACCTGTTGTTAAAGCACAGACCTAAGAATGTGCAATATTTAAGTTGTTTTTTAGAGGATATAGTGTGATTTTTCTAATAAGTAAGCATTAAATTTGATAAGTCAAAAATGTGCAGAATAACCAAATAAACATTAAGTAAATACTTATTGAGTCTGAAAATTTCTTATTTATAATATTCATGTTTTGAAAATACTTTTGTGTTTTTTACTTTATAGTCCTCTGTTTTTCTGTCAACATATAATTTACAGACAGCAAAATCATACTTTTGGCGTACAATTCTGTGAGTTTGGATAAATGCTTACACTCAAGCACAACATTTTGAAGAGTTGATCTTGTTACTTGTTTTTTTATCCCTAGTGCTTTATAATCTCACGATCACGTAAGGATTATCATTGTGAACTTTAATTACCGTTCTGTAGCTTTTCAGAATTGATAATTTCAGTACTTTCCAGTGTTTTCTCTTTGTGCTTCCTGGACTTTGTGAACAGCATATTAAGGAATTTACTTTTCCTCTTTTCCGTACTCCAGTGCCTTCGTGTAGCCTCTGTCATTTCTGCCCTGTGCACTGGTTATCTTCCATCTCCATTCTTCTCTAGTTTATCTTCCACACTGCCGCTGCTGCTGGTCTTTCTGAGGGACAGAACTGATTATGTTAGTCCTCTGCTTAAAATCTTTTATTGGCTCCCCAGCAATAAAAGACATACTTTTCAAATAAAACAGATTCTTCCATGACTCGATTCCTGCCTGATCTCCTGCCGTGCCTTCTTTCCTCTTCCTCCCCCTGCCTCAGCCTGACTGCATGAATGGCAGATTCCCGGATAAACCCTGTTCTCCATGGTCTTAGTGCTTTTGCATGCTTTTACTTCCTATACTTCCTGCTCACAGCTTTTTTTCTACCCTGCTGCCCGTTAGCTGACCAACTTCCCTAAACCTTAGATGCCCTCTTGTGCTCTTCTGCTGCTGTCTTTACTTTATTCCTTTCTAATAGTGCTGGGGCACTTTGCCTGAGTGTCTCTGCTGCTTGTGTTGAAATGTACTTGTTGTAGTCTTGCCAGGGCTTTGATTAATGTCAGATACAAGGAAGCACTCCGGATGTTTGTTCAATTAGTAGACTATATAGTTACCTGTAGAGTGTGATCCCTGCATGAAACCCATGAAATAGGTAAGGAGAAGAAAAATATATTATGGCAGCAGCGTGTACCAGAATTCCTTCTATGGAGGGAAATGCATTTGAGGCTAGCTCACTTAGGGATGGGGGCCCTATGAGTGTGGATGTTAGCTGGAGCGGAGAGATCAAAATGAGGAGAGAGAGAGACAAGGAGACGGATTTGTTGGTTTGTTCCGAATAGGGAAGCGGGGTGAGAAAGGAAAAAAAGTCAGAAAAATGTCATGAGGCCAGGGGATAGAAAAGATACAGATCCCCTTCCCCTAACGTGGGATGATAGAAACGTTAAGATCCTTGCACCTTCTCCAGCTCCTTTTGAGGGGATTGTTTTCATCGTTGCCTCGCATGCTGCCCCTCAGCCTTTCTTGAGAGGTCTTCACTGAAATCTGGTATGCTAAAGGATGCTTTTTGCCCATGTTGAGTTTTTGTTTTTGTCTTTTGTAGAAGTCAAACAACTATTTATGTTCTGTCTGGATTGATGCAGTGTAGAAAAGTGGCGGTGGCCGAGTATTGGTAGCTCCAAGGGTTCTGAGAAAGTCAGCCCTGTTAAGTAAATGAGGGAAACTTCTGGCAGGGGAGGCTTTCAGCTGGCACAGGGTATGGCATTGCAAGATTTGAATGCATTTAGTGTAGATTATAAGGGACTGGCGAGCCCCACCTAACAACTAAGATAATATACAACAAGAAAAAATGGCAAGTGAACGCACAAAAATGAGAGTGGCTACTGTTAGGGAGATGGGATCACCATTCATAATACGTACTAGGACAGTTTTAACAAGAGGGAAATATCTACAGTTATACAGTGTGGTGTTCTTATTTAAATGAGAACTTGGAATTTAGAGGTTAATATTGAGATTTCTTTAATTTGAAGTTGCTGAAAAGGGGAAGGTGAAACTAATTATTGAAGAATAGGGAATAAGGGCCAGGACTGAAACTCCATTCTTTACCAAAAACAGGAACTTTCTTATTAACATGTTAGACTTTGTTTCCTTCTTCTTTTTTTTTTTTAATTGATGAACTAACGTCTCAAAGGGAAATAAAATCTGCTAAGCAGCTAAATATTGGACAAGGTTGAATAAACAAAGTTTAACTTTTATAAATTGATAGTATTCTATAGAATATTGAGTTGTAGGCTCAGCGCCTTTAGCTCAACTGGCTAAGGCGCCAGCCACGTACACCTAAGGTGGCGGGTTCGAATCCCCAGCCCGGACCCGCCAAACAACAATGACGGCTGCAACCAAAAAAATAGCCAGGCGTTGTGGCGGGTGCCTGTAGTCCCAGCTACTTGGGAGGTGGAGGCAAGAGACTCACTTGAGCCCAGGAGTTGGAGGTTGCTGTGAGCTGTAATGCCATGGCACTCTACCCAGGGGGACAGCTTGAGGCTCTGTCTCAAAAAAAAAAGAATATTGAGTTGTAATGAATTATGGCTTAATTACTTAGCTGCTGCAAACTGTAAGTTTCTGTACTTACTGTCGCATTTATGACTAAATCTCACAATATTGCTTTTTGTAATTGTTTTTTATGAAATTAAAAAGTCACAAAGTTAATGGCAAGATCAGAGTATACTTACAGCAGTGTCTTGTGTATATTACTGCTAATTAAATGTGCCTTGCTAGTGGCAATAAAATTCATTTAATACTGAGTCATTATTCTATTTGCGTTTTCTCTTCATGCCTTGATTTCTTACATACTGCTACCGGTAGAGTTATAATCAAAAGACTGATGTACTCAAATGATACCTTTCCACAGTCAGCATGGAATTAGAAAAAAGGGAGTTGGTTGAATGTTCTAATAGCTACAAACATTCAGACTTGAGAGCATGATACAGCCCTTTGCATGGCAGGGGTGTTCCCCCTAGGGACCTGATTTTGAATTGACTGGCTAGGGTATCCCCTGGACTGTGCTGGAAACACATACCCAATTTGGAATGCTGTTTTTTGGTTTTCATTTTGCCTCGTCTGTCTTTTGTTGTCTATTCTTTAGACGTTTCAGTTCTTTCGGTTAGGATAGTTTATAGTTCAAGTCCTTGTACTCTGCTTATCGTGATTTTTATTTATTAAGGTGACTTTGCAGAACTCTCAGCTCATTCTCTAGGTGTGTTTTCGCCGGTGATCACCGAGGCACTCTGCCCTTGCTTCAGTGTTCTGCTGCGCTGGCACTTCCTTCAGGGACCATTCTTGTCCTTTAGAAGGCTGTTATCTATGACTTTTCTCCCCTACCCATGACATCTTAACACAACTCTTCTTCTGTTCTTTCATTCTTTTCTCAAGCTCCTCTGCCCTAGATTCTATTATTTATCACTTCCTAAAGGACCTGCTCCCTTAAGAACCACCCCTCCCAACTCTGTTTTTCCTAGCCTTTCTCATGTTCCCTTTGCCATGGGCCTTTTCTTTTTTTTTTTTTTTTTGAGACAGAGCCTCAGGCTGTCCCCCTGGGTAGAGTGCTATGGCTTCACTGCTCACGGCAACCTCCAACTCCTGGGCTCAAGCGAGTCTCCTGCCTCAGCCTCCCAAGTAGCTGGGACCACAGGCACCCACCACAACGCCCGGCTATTTTTTTTTTTTTTTTTGGTTGCAGCCGTCATTGTTGTTTGGCGGGCCCGGGCTGGGGATTCGAACCCACCACCTTAGGTGTACGTGGCTGACGCCTTAGCCGGTTGAGCTATAGGCGCCGAGCCGCCATGGGCCTTTTCTTGCATCTGCCTTCTAAGGAGGAAAATAGCTTCATGCAAGTCTTTCCATTTTTCCTCTATTTCTTTCTTTTAGATATACTCCATTCCTTGAACAGAATTGTCTATATTCTTTTAAGGATGATGTTTTTTCATTCCTACCGTCCCCTTCCTGTATAGACCTGAGGCTTTAGCTTTGTTTTAGGTTGGGGCCTGGATTTTTAATGTAGGCAATTAGATATGCTTTATATTGACATTTAGGGGTTTCAAACCATCTTTAAAAGGTTAATGTGATTTGAGTTGCAATGCTATTGAACAATTTGATGATCCAGGATATTATGGCTCCATGATAATTTCTTTGTATATCCCATGGTTCTTTCAGCTAGTTTGTTTTAATCGTGGGACACAATTTTTAGCATATGACCATGAACACTTGGGGTCTAGCTAATGCTATTTGACTTTATAGTTCAAAGTTCATGACATTTCTGTGATCTCTGTCCTCTTTAACAATCATGTTGGCCAGGTGTGGTGGCCCATTACTATAATCTTAGCATTCTGGGAGGCCAAGGAGGAAAGATCACTTGAGGCCAGTGTGAGCAACATAGTGAGAGCTCATCGCTACCAAAAAAAAACCCAAATTAACCAAGTGTGATAGTGTATTCCTATAGCCCCAACTACTTGGGAAGCTAAGGTAGGAAGATTGCTGGAGCCCCAGAGTTTGAGGTTGAAATGAGCTGTGATGAGATCACTGCATTCTAGCCCAGGCAACAGAGGGACCCATCTTAAAAAAACAAACAACAAAAACAGTTGTGTCATGGTCTATTCAAAGATAGGCCACCATGCAAATAACTCATCCTTCTTCTGTTTTGACTGTTTTCTTGTTTGTTTGTTTTGTGTTTGGTCTTGCTTTCTTGCCCAGGCTGGAAAACTCTTGGCCTCAGGCAGTCTTCCCACCTTGGCCTCACAGGTTTTATGTTTTAAAATAACCCCTTTCCCCTTAAAAATACAGAAAAGTACCACTTCCTTCATTATGCTTTTGGACTGGCTCTAAGCCTCATTCTTCCACATTAAAAAAAAAATCACTGTTGACCTAATTGAATTAGGGTGTCTCAGCCTTCATCTACTTCTACCTTCCTGCTACTTTATCGATACTTTTTTAATTGACCTTCTGTCTTTCTTTGGATCCAATACATGGTTAGCTGAAGCATTTATCAGCCTCTTTTTCTGGCTTCATAACTCTAGGTAATTGTCAAGACTTACCTTTCTTTTTGTGTGGTCTCTTGAAGGGCTTTCTTCTTAAACATTTAGCCGTTGCTCCACTTCTTATAATTTTGTGTATGAAGTCTTTGCAGAAATTTAGTTCCTTGTCTAGAGCTGCCTATATGACAGCCCTTTTGGGGTGTTGTTCAGCCATCACTTCAGAAATCAGTGTTGAAACGTCAAAACTTCCTCTTTTGACTTCCTTATTCTGTCAATAATATTACCATTCTCCAGACTTGGCATTTTTTGTATTGCATATGGGGCTGTCTTAGTCCATTCATACTATCATAACACAGTGCCTTACACTGGGTACTTTATAAACAACAGAAAATTATTTCTCACAGTTCTGGAGGCTGTGAAGTCCAAGATCCAGCTGCCAGCAGATTCTGAGTCTGGTAAGGGCTCTCTGCTTCATAGATGGTGCCTTCACCTATGTCCACATATGGTGGAAGGGGCCAGCAGGCTCACTCAAGCCTCTTTATAAGGATACTCACCCCATTCATGAGGATTCTGCCCTTATGACCTAGTCACCTCCCAAAGGCCCTATCTTATAATACCAACACATGGGGCATGAGATTTCAATATACAAATTTTGAAGGGACACATTCAGAGTATAGCAGGGCAAACAGGGAAAGAACAGAAGAGAAATTCAGTTGATTTATTTCTGAATGTGGGGATCCTGTCCTATTTGCTTTTTGTGATCTCAGCACTTAAGACAGGATTCAATGGATATTTCTTAAACTGAGCCTTATAGTAGTCTGGGGTTGATTATTTTTATTCTCGTTTTCACTTAGACCAAACCCTCATTAGCACACACTTAGTTTACTGCAGTGCCTCATCATTCTTTAGTAGTAGTTTTTTCTTTTATCCTTGCTGCACACTACCTGCAGAATAATTTTCCTTAAGCCTTACTTTCATGGTGTCAAGAGCCATTATTACTTACGGATTCAATTAAAGCCACGTAGTCATTAGTCTGGCATTAAGGTTTTGAATCATCTAGCTCTGTGTACCTGTTTGATGTTATGTTTTTACTGTTTTTCTCACGTAAACTTATCATAGCTAATTAGAATAGTGATTATTATTATTGTTATTATTCTCGTCTAGGTGCATAGTTATTTCTCCTTACATCTTTGTTCCAGCTATTCTTCTAACCCAGGATTCTCCAGCCATCCTCTCATGTTTGCCAATGCAAAACCTGTACTTAGCTGAAGACCTAACTAACGCCTAGCCTAGAATGTAGCCTTCAGTGGGCACTTATGAATGTGAGTGAGGACCTGCATTCTCAGTAAGCTTCCCAGCTAGCTTCACATGCCCACAGACTCCAAAGGCCTGCTTGTTAAATTACATTTCTCACATCTTATTGAAAGTTTAACAAATGATTAATTCATGGAATAAAATCTGTTTTATGAGTACCTTAGTCTTATACTAAGAAAAGTATTTAAAATAACTTCAGAAGCATTGTTCTCTTTATTTCTACCTTAGTTGTAAAAATGCTTTTAAATCCAACCTTTTCTTAGCTTTAACACAAATGAATCATTTGATCTAATCAAATGATTTTAGCACACGCTCTGTGCAGTTACATTGTGCAGCTTAGCAGAAACTATGGCAACAGTGAAAAATATGTTTTTACTGACTGTTTTCCTCCATAAGAGTTGGAATTTTTAAGTTAAACATCTTACAACTCAAATGACTATAGACAATATATATTATAAATTGTGTTTGGTAATAGGATTGCTTAGAAAGTTGGGTTGCCATTTATCAATATGGGTCTGTGGCTAAAATCCTGGAAGAATATGCCAAAAATTAATAATAGTTACCCTCAAGTGATGAGATTATGGAAAATTTTCAAGGCCTACTTTAGCCTATCTATATTGTTTATTTTCTTTAAAAAATAGTGAACCTGATTTATTTTATAATGAAAACAACAATAAAGTTATTTAAATCCGAGGTAAAAGACTATTATCCTTTCATCCTAAGTTTACCGCTTTTTTTATTTATTTATTTATTTTTTTTAATTTTTATTTTTTTTGAGACAGAGCCTCAAGCTATCCCCCTGGGTAGAGTGCCATGGCATCACAGCTCACAGCAACCTCCAACTCCTGGGCTCAAGCAAGTCTCCTGCCTCAGCTTCCCAAGTAGCTGGGACTACAGATGCCCGCCACAACGCCTGGCCATTTTTTGGTTGCAGCCATCATTGTTTGGCGGCCTGGGCTGGGGATTCGAACCGGCCACCTTAGGTGTATGTGGCTGGCGCCTTAGCCACTTGAGCCACAGGCGTCGAGCCAAGTTTACTGCTTTTAAAATTAGATTGGTCACTACCTCATACCCATTAGGATGGTTACTATCAAAGAAACAGAAAATAGCAGTTGTTGGCCAGGCTGTGGAGAAATTGGAACCCTTGTGGACTGTTGATGGGAATGTCCATACAGTCTGTAGGAAAAACAATATGGACCCCCTCAAAAGATTAAAAATAGAATTAGCATGTCACCAAGAAATTCCACTTCTGGTTATATTCCTGTAAGAATTGAAAGTCTGGTTTCAAAGTAAAACCCATGTTCATAGCAGCCTTAT
>CAUYTI010131023.1:0-10931 GCA_963575145.1 Galago senegalensis
AGGGGGGGATGCGTAGATGGAGGGAAACAGATTGATTTGTAAATTAACCTGAGAGACAGGTATTGTGCTTCAAATGACCTTAGGGCCAGGTCTATTAGCATGTGATAAGGAAGCCAGAAGCCCCTTTTCTGATTCTAAATCGGGTTATTCAGATTTTAAAGAGAGGCCAGTGCTTTCTAATCAAAAATGGCCTTTTCACTGAAAAAATTCTTTATACCAAGGAATCAAATTTTGGGGTGTAATTTCCTTAGCTCCTTCATAATCCAATTCCTTCACAAATAAACTATAAGGAAAACAAACAGAAATGAAGGTGGAACCTACAGGATAAAAGACACTTAACAGCCATGTCAGCCAAACATAACATGCAGACTTTATTTGAATTTTGATTCAAACAGAAATAAATAGAAATTTGCTAGACACTGCAGAATTACTCCGTATGTCCCATACTAATCACAGGCCCCCCCTTCCCTTCAATGGTAAGCTCTACCTAGACCTTCAAAGTAATCACCTCCTTGCTTTGCTTGGTGGTTTTGTCACACAAATGTGCATCCCTATGATACAGGACAGGTGGCGCCCCAGCCAGCTCAGTGTAACTGGGCTGGAGGGCCCACCACCTCCACCCTAGTGGTGTTGGTGCAGTGGCAGCCGGCAGAGGAACCAGCCGGCTGGAGCGTAGGCAAAGGGGGGGAACCTCCCTCTCCCACCAGCAGCTCCAGTAGCCAAAGGGACTGGACAACTGCTGGAGAGACACTGGCATCTTGATGTATCCTTCATTTAGGGTTAAATACTGAACCCCCATTTCCTATGCCTAGGTCAATTTCATGTAAGTTTCCTAGGCCTCTGTTCTGTGAACAGACTATGTCCATTCCTTTATACATTCATTCACCTTGCCCCAGCAAAAGGAACTATGTCCATTCATTAGTACATTCATTCACCTTGCACCAGCGGAATTGAGGTGAGAAAAATAAAAAGCAGTTTAGGAAAGTCTGTCCTGGCCACCCTGTGTAGGCCTCAGCCAAGCCGCAGGCGTTTCCATTGTCTGCGTGTTTCTCCCCGACATATCGGGGCCTAGATTGTAATCTATGATGTTGTGTCTCATTCTTTATTTTATGACCCTCACGTGCACTCCCACCCTAAAAGGTAGATAAAAGAGAGGCAAGAGATTGAGTCAGGGGGCTCGGTTTTGGGAAACACGCTGGTGTTCGGAGTACCCCCGGCGAATAAACCTGCTTCCTCTAATCAACTGGTGCCTGGAGTCTTCTGTCTGCATCAGTTTCCTGCTACAAAAGGAACTATGTCCATTCATTAGTACATTCATTCACCTTGCCCAAGCCGAAGAGACTGAGTCCATTCATTTCCTGGCCTCATATAGAAAGAACCCATGCACCTATATATATACCACTAAACGAAGAGAGAGATGGGGAGAGAAAAACAGAGAGAGCTTTTCTCTCCTGACTAGAGTTTTCTCTCCCTACCAAGAACTTTAATGTTTTTGTATTCTTTTCTATGAATAAATTCTGTCTTGCCACTGATCTGTGGTCTGCAGATTTATTCTTCAAATCACCAAGACCAAGAACCTGAAAGTCCGGTATCAGACTTGGTGAGCCAGCCAGGAGACAAGACAAAATTCCGGTATCACCTAGACGTTTTAGTTTAGCCTTGTCCCTTTAGAAATAAGTTCATATATCTTTTAAGCCCCCTTTATTCTATTGCTTTCTTCTTCATCTCTTTTTCTTACAATTTATCTATTGAACTATTCTGCAAATTTGACCCAAAAAATTTCCTCTAGTCTGAGTTTTGCTAAGTACATATTTGTGGCACACGTTAATATATTTGTCTCTCCTCTGTATTTTCTATAAATTCACAGCTGGGTCAGAGGCTTGATCAGACTCCAGTTCCATCCCTATGGCAAGGCTATAGGGTGGCATTGTGTTCTTTAATAAGGAAGCATGTAATATCCAGTTTCCTCTCTTATTTAGTATTTGTGGACATTGATGCTCACTTCCTAGCTCCATTTAATTCACTGGGGGATACAAAATAATTCTACTATTTTTCATTAATATAAATAATTTATGATAAAATTATGTAATAAAAAATATAACTTTACATCTAAATAGAATAATTTTATAAACAACTGAATCTAATTTTAAATGAGTGGAAATCCTAAATTATATTTGAAATATTAAAAATTTTAATTTCTGGGGCAGTGCCTGTGGCTCAAAGGAATAGGGCACCAGCCCCATAGACTGGAGGTGGCAGGTTCAAACCTAGCCCGAGCCAAAATCTGCAGGAAAAAAAAATTTTAATTTCTTTTGTATTGAACTGTGAATGGCCCATATGGAGTTGATATGGGATTTTTGATACTGAATTTCCAGGCTCTTGGTCTCGGCGGTTCGAAGAATGAAGCGAAGGACCACAGGATAGGTTTTATTCAATAGGTCTAAGCGTTACAGCTCTTATAACAAGCCAAACCTCCTTGTAGAGTAGGATTAGCAGTAAGATAGGTTTTATAATACCAGTGTTACAGCTCTTACAAAGGGGCAAACCTCTTTGCAAGTGTTTACAGCTCTCATAAAGGGGCAAACCTCCTTGCAAGTGTTTACAGCTCTTACAAAGGGGCAAACCTCATAGAGCAGGATACAAGTGTGACAGAGCCAAACCTCTTTGCTCTTCTGCTCTTTCTCCTGAGATCTGCCGAGGTCTGGGCTCAGGGTCTCTGGCTTATATAGGGGCAGTTGTCCAATGAGCTTTTGGGTCTTGAAAACAGACTAATCATGAGTAGGTTTTGAAAACGGACCAATCAGGGATGCACTGGAGGAATGGCCAGAAGTCCACGTGAGGAGACAGCACAGCGCCGGTGTCTTTCACCACAGGTGTTCGGTTCCTTTGGCTACTCCAGCCTCTGTTGGGGGAGGGAAGCTCCCTGCTCTCGCTTGCTATGCTCCAGCCTGCTGGTTCCTCTGCCGGCTGCTGCCACCAACACCGCCAAGACGGAGGCGGCAGGTCCTCCAGCCCCACTGGGCTGAGCTGGTTGGGGCTCTACTTTTCCAGTATCATTCCTTCCTAAGTAGAAACTAACTGCTGTTAGGGAAAAAGGGTGAAGACTCGATCTAACTGCTTCCTGCTGATTTGGGCGATGATAGAAAGGGTAGTTAGGGTTTCTCCGGAGGGAAGAGTGATACAGGTATCTGTGATAGAATTAGGTTAGACTGGAACCATCTTTATTGTGGGCGGCATGGCTTGATGAGATTTCTGGAAAATATATTTGATTAGTATAATTAGTAAAAGGCCAAGGTAGGACTGTGTTAGGTTAGAGGCATTATTTTAGTGATGCTATTGTTTTTTAAATAATTTCAAACTTTCCTTAGGCTCACAAAAGTAGGTGGATTGTGGTTGGCTTTCTTCAGAGTCTTTGTAGAAGGTGGAGGGTTTCAGGCTTTTATTCGTGAATGATGTATCCAGGAATCCGTATCTATAACTTTAATAGCTGTAGAAGAAGACAAGATAACGGAAAAGGGACCGTCTCAAGTTGGGGTTAGGGAAGGTGAATTATAGGGGAGAGTTTTGATTATGACTAGATTTTCAGGAGAGAAAAGCTCTTTTAGTGTTGAATGTTAAAATGTAGTTGGGAAATCAATGGACATAAATGGTTATTTTTGTTTTATTTAGTATGTTTTCCTCCAAAAAAGGGAGCAGGACTTTAAGGCATGATTAGGAAGGCATGAGAGAACAGTCATCCCAATTGCAGCTCAAAGGCTGAGAGAAAAATTTGGTAATCGGCTTTCCAGACACCCCCTGTATAGTTACAGATTTGAGGGATAAAAGACCAGGGTTAGAAAGAAGTATGGAAAAGGTTGCTCTAGCGTCCAGGAGAAATTCTATCTCCTGGCCCTCTACTATAAGGCAAATCCGGGTCTCTTGAGGGGTGATGAAATAAGGTGGAGTCATGAGAACCTGCCCCAGGAACCCTCAGTCCAGTGTAGGTGCCCATGGGGTCACTGTCCCAGGAGGCCTTTGCCTCTGGGGACAGGCCACCCTCCAGTGGTCACCCTCACATTCTGGACAGGGGCCAGGTGGCTTACCCAGCCAGTGGTGCTGCTGGGGGCAGTCTTTTCTGAAGTGGACAGCCTGACCACATTGGAAGCACTTATTCTTCACCTCTCCAGCCTTCCTGTGCCCCAGAAAGGTGCCCGTGTGTGGAGTGCCATTACTAGAGCTGCCGTTCTTTTTTGATCCCTTCTCTTTTCTCTCCTCCTTCTCCTGATCTCGGTTATAAAAGACCATAGTGGCCGTTTTAAGAAGATTCTCCAAGTTATGATCTGGGCCTAGAGCCAATTTCTGGAGTTTTCTTTGAATGTCTGGAGCCGCTTGAGTGATAAATTTATCTTTTAAAATAATTTGGCCCTTTATGAAATCGGGTGTTAATTGGGTGTGTTTTCTCGTTTCCTCCCTAAGCCACTCAAGAAAGGGGGAGGGATTTTCATTTTGCTCCTGGCAAATAGCAGATAATTTGGCATAATTCACAGGCTTTTTCTTGGATGTGTGTAAACCTTCTAGAATACATGTTAGGAAGTGTTTACGTGACCAGTCACCTTCCCCTTCAGGGTCCCATTCAGGATCCTGAAAGGGAACTGCCTGTCTTCCCGTGGGGTATCTGTCCCTTTCCCCAGGAGACATACCACCATCAGTATTACACATAAACCATAAATCACCCCATTTTCTTCCTTCATCTAGGACTTCATTCTTTTCACTAAGCATTAATGTTATTACTAGATCAAATGCTATGTCCCTCTAAATGAGGTCAAAGCTCTGTCCTAACCCTTGAAGAACATCTATCCGATGTTCTACCGATGTTCTACCTACTTATCAGGGTCATCGGGAAATTTTCCTAAATCGACTTTAATTTGTTTTAAATCTGTTAAAGAAAATGGTTTGTATACTCATCTAGTTCCTCTTTCACCCCTAGCAGTCTCAATCAAGGGACACAAAGAAGGATATGGCTGCCTTCTGGGGGCCCCTGCAGGACTAGAAAAAACTCTTGGGACAGCTCCCTCCTGGGGCCTTCCGAACATACAGAGGAAGGTGTGGGAGAAGCAGATGGTGGGTTTGATCTAGGTAGTAATGGTGTCTCCCTTAAGAATTCCTGACCGGCCTTACACAATTGTGGGGGTCTGTTCCTGAGGGTAAAGAACACTTGCACATAGGGTACCTCAGACCACTTTTCTTCTTGTTTACAAAACGCGTCCACTTGGGAAATGGTGTTATAATTAAGAGTACCCTCTGGGGGCCACTGTTCGCCAGTGGAGAGTTGATACTGAGGCCAGGCCTGGGTGCAGAAGAAAATCATACATTCCTTTTTCAGCGCCTGGGGATCAAACATGTCCCAGTGCTCCAGAATACGGCCCAGTGGAGTATTCTCTCGACGAGAGAATATGTTACCCATCTGTGGGAAAGAATAAATGCTCATCATTTTAATCAATCTCATCCCATATCCTTGAGTCGTCCAGGGCATGCCCTGACCAACCCAAGAAGCCTTCCGACCAAACAAAAAGAAGCATCCCTCCAATGCTTGGGGAAGAAACCCTGAGGAGAGTGGCCTCCTCAGCTCTTGCGCTTGTCTGGAATTAGTCACTTTTATCAGTGTAGTGCTTTGTGCCCGCTAGTTCTCCTGTGTTTATACCATGCTGGCAACACAGCCTGAGAAATCAGGTCCAGGGAGCCTTGGTCCCACCCGATACATGTATTCTGCCCCTCCCTTTTCTGCCTCTTCCCCCACTAGTCTCAGAGTATTAAAGTGGGGATAAGCCCCATCCTGGAGAAAATGGTTGTGCAATGTTGCACATTTAACACTATAAGATCCGTGCAAGCTTTTACTAAATTCCCCCTAATAAAAAGGACAATAGGCTTTCCAGCCTGAGCAGGGTTTGGTGTTAAATATAGCAAGGTAAGGATACAAATCAGGGCTGAGTTGAGAGACTTTTTGAAACTTTATATCACAATTAGTTGCACTTAGCCGAAGTCTTAGAGAAACCTAGAATTATTTAAAATTTTCTTACGCCAGAAGAAATCAAATACCCAGGGTCATGAATAGTAGCCAAAGTTCAGGGCCATTCCCACCTTGGGGAGTCATTCCAGGCTTCCCTTCACAAGCCTCTGGTTGCCCAGACAAACTATGGAGGGCAGTCATTTTGCCCTTGGTTTGGGGCTGACTTTCTCTTTAACAAGGTCAGTTTTTTTTCTTAGACACATAAAAAGCCAATATAATTTAGTTTTGCAATGCAAGGCAATAAAAAGGATCTTACAACACACCTATAACATTTGAAACACTTAAAACATCTGAAAAACACCAGAATTAACCAGTAACAAACCCAACTAAATACATAAAGCAATTCTTTACCAACATTCAAAGTATGTGAACTACAAGGAAGAGAGAAAGAAGCAGCAGAGATCTATAGAGGTAACTAGGAGACATTTGGGACCATCGAACAGAGGAAAAGATAGTAAGAGCTGGGAGAGCACAAGTTTTCAAAGGTCCTCCCAAGTCCCGGGGTCAGAACCATTGCTGGGGACCCCAGGGCCTCCGGGTGTTACCTCCTTACTCGGCTCTCGACCAGGGAAAAGGAATAAACAGAAGACAGAATCAGGTTCCCTTTGCCTTCTTTCTGAAGCCAAGGAGAATCCGAAAGTTTGCTCCTCTTGCCTGTGACCTGTAAGGCAGCTTCTACACTAAGCATATTCACAGGCTGGTGGGCAATCTCCAGTAGGATAAGGACAGAGAAAAATAGGACAAAGGTAAACAGTTCCATTACTTATCACAGATGTCTTCTGTCTTCGTTTTTCCCAGAATTTGGTCTTTGCTCCTGGCTTGGTCTTCTCTCCTGGCTGGCTCGCCAAATCTGATACCAGATTTTTGATACTGAATTTCCAGGCTCTTGGTCTCGGCGGTTCGAAGAATGAAGTGACGGACCACAGGATAGGTTTTATTCAATAGGTCTAAGCGTTACAGCTCTTATAACAAGCCAAACCTCCTTGTACAGTAGGATTAGCAGTAAGATAGGTTTTATAATACCAGTGTTACAGCTCTTACGAAGGGGCAGACCTCCTTGCAAGTGTTTACAGCTCTTACAAAGGGGCAAACCTCATAGAGCAGGATACAACTCTTTGCTCTTCTGCTCTTTCTCCTGAGATCTGCCGAGGTCTGGGCTCAGGGTCTCTGGCTTATATAGGGGCAGTTGTCCAATGAGCTTTTGGGTCTTGAAAACAGACTAATCATGAGTAGGTCTTGAAAACGGACCAATCAGAGATGCACTGGAGGAATCGCCAGAAGTCCACGTGAGGACACAGCACGGCGCTGGGTCCAGCACATGTTCAGTTCTTTTGGATACTGGAGCCTCTGTTGGGGCAGAGGGAAGCTCCCCCTCGCTTGCCTATGCTCCAGCCTGCTGGCTCCTCTGCCGGCTGCCGCTACCAACACCGCCAAGAGAGAGGCAGCAGGTCCTCCAGCCCCGCTCGGCTGAGCTGGCTAGGGTGCCACTTGTCCGGTATCAGAATGATAATAAGTATTGTCATCATGCTTGATGCAGGATTGCTGTGGTCCAGAAACACTCTATGCTGACCCATAACTTAAAATTATTCTTCTAGGCTGGGCACTTGTGGCTCAAGCAGCTAAGGTGCCAGCCACATACACCTGAGCTGGTGGGTTCAAATCCAGCCTGGGCCTGCCAAACGACAAAGATGGCTGCAACCAAAAAATAGCCGCGCACTGTGGCAGGAGCCTGTAGTCCCAGCTACTTGGGAGGCAGGAAAATCACTTGAGCCCAAGAGTTGGAGGTTGCTGTGAGCTGTAATGCCACAGCACTCAGGGAGATAGCTTGAGGTTCTGTTTCAAAAAAAAAAATTTATTATTCTAAATAGGATCGGGTGCCAAATTTACCTGTATCCCTTGTAGAAAAAATTTAGAGATAGAGCAGCGCCTGTGGCTCAAAGAGTAGGGTGCTGGCCCCATATACTGGGGGTGGCGGGTTCAAGCCCGGCCCCGGCCAAAACTGCAAAAAACAAACAAAAAAAGATTTGTTCTTTGGGTGGCACCTGTGGCTCAGGGCCCCATATGCTGAGGGTGGTAGGTTCAAGCCCCCGCCCCCAGCCCCAGCCAAACTGCAACAAAAAAACCAAACAAACAAAATTTTAGAGATAACTAAAAGTGCCAAATCTTTTTCCCCAAAGCCACAAGTCACCCAAGAATTCTTGGAAACTGCCCCACATGGACTGATGGCAGTGGGTCAAAACTTCTTAGCATTTTGCCTTCATGTTATTTAATAATTTAAAGAAATTCCATTTAGTGGCAGTTCTAAATATTTTCAGAATGATATATGTTTATTTTTGTTTGACCTAAATCCTTTATCACAAAAGCAATGTTTCTTCTTAACATAGGAAGATAGTCAACTACCCCATTTATTTTTACTTGTACCACATACATTAGTTAAGATGGAAACATTGCTCTCCTGGTTGTGTTTTCGTAACGTGATTGCAACTTCACACGTCCAACACATGAATAAACTGTTTCACTCTGGCCTGATAAAATCATTACAATCCAGTCTATTTTAAAACAAGCAGGTGTACCTTAACGCGCCTTAAACATATAGTTTAACCATATTTGAAAGAATGATCTTCCAGTCAGAGGAAATAGAAAAATACAATGAGGCTCGGCGCCTATAGCTCAACCGGCTAAGGCGCCAGCCACATACACCTAAGGTGGCGGGTTTGAATCCCCAGCCCCGACCCGCCAAACAACAATGACGGCTGCAACCAAAAAATAGCCGGGCGTTGTGGCAGGTGCCTGTGGTCCCAGCTACTTGGGAGATGGAGGCAAGAGACTCGCTTGAGCCCAGGAGTTGGAGGTTGCTGTGAGCTGTAATGCCACGGCACTCTACCCAGGGGGACGGTTTGAGGCTCTGTCTCAAAAAAAAGAAAAAAGAAAAATACAATGAAAAAGTATTTTCAACACTAAAAGTACTAAAATATATACATGCAAAACTATGTATGTATGTGTATTCGAAGCCACTTTCACTGAATTACAAGCCCCAAACTCAGGCACATTGCCATCCAAGGTATCACCAAAACATTGGCTCAAACGTTCAGTTCTCCTCCATGTATAAAGTAGAATGAGGGAAGTGTCAAAAGTTTAGAGAAACTAAATGTCCAATTTGCTATCAAAACCACCCTGAGATCTCATCTAACCCCAGTGAGAACAGCCCACATCACAAAGTCCCAAAGCTACAGATGCTGGTGCAGATGTGGAGAGAAGGGAACACTTTTACACTGTTGGCGGGATTGCAAACTATCACAGTCTCCTTAGGAAAAAGTATGGAGAATTCTCAAAGAACTCAAAATAAACCTTCCATTTGATCCTGTAATCCCATTACTATGTATCTACCCAGGAGGGAAAAAAATCATATTCTCATTTGCACTAGATTGTTTATCACAGCTCAATTAACAACTTTCAAGATGTGGAATCAACCCAAGTGACCATCAACCCATGAATGGATTAATAAACTGTGCTATAGGGCAACGCCTGTGGCTCAAAGGAGTAGGGCACAGGCCCCATATGCCAGAGGTGGCAGGTTCAAACCCAGCCTTGGCCAAAAACTGCAAAAAGAAAAAAAAAGAAGAAGAAGAAAAAAACTGTGCTATATATATACCATAAGAAAAAATGGAGGCTTATACCTTTTGAATTAACCTGAATGGAGTTGGAGAACCTTCTCCTTAGTAAAGTATTACAAGAATGGAAAAGTGAATATCCAATGTACTTGATACTAACGTGAAGCCAGTAGATGAACAAATACATGCCCATACAAGAGAAAAACTCAATTCAATTCAAGTTAGGGAAAGAGGGGAACACAATTGGTGTGCTTCCACCTAATGGGCACAAAGTAACAGTATATGGCATACCTCCTGAGGGAGGGGTATGACTACAACAGACACTACAAATGCAAACCTTGTAACCTAATTGTTTATAACCTGATATTAATCTAAAATTTAAAAAATATGGGTAGCGCCCGCTGTTCAGTGGGTAGGGTGCCAGCCACATACACCAGGGCTGGAGTATTCAAACCCAGCCCGGCTAAAAAACAATGACAACTGAACAACAACAAAAAAATAGCCAGGCGTTGGGGTGGGCGCCTGTAGTCCCAGCTACATTCTGAATTTGGCATTTGTCAAGAGAAAATTCTAAACATGTCTTTAAAAGGATATTGGGTAAGTGCCTGCAAACAAAGACTAATTACTGAGTGACATGACAAGAACCAGTTATACCAGACCAACCTCATTGTGCTTTTTGATAGGCTCACTAAGGTTAAGAAGAGGCCATAGACATAAGTCTATCCTGTTTCAAAAGGTGTCTGGAAAATTTGTCAATAATATCTCTAGTAGACTTCTCTAGAGAAACACAACCAATAGGATATACGGATAGGTAATGGATAGATAAATTTAATATAAGAATTGGCTTATGCAATTTTGAAAGGTGAAAAGTCCCAAGAGCTGTGGAGTGTAGTGACTGTCTGAAGGCTGGCAGTCTTGAGACCCAGGAAGAGATGATGTTTCAATTCAAGTACAAAGGCAAGAAAACAACTCAAAAGAATGGCAGGAGAGGCTCAGCACCTATGGCTCAAGTGGCTAAAGTGCCAGCCACGTACACCCAAGGTGGCGGGTTCACATCCAGCCCAGACCCACCAAACAATGATGACGGCTGCAACCAAAAAATATAGCTGGGTGTTGTGGCAGGCGCCTGTGGTCCCAGCTACTTGGGAGGCTGAGGCAGGAGACTTGCTTGAGCCCAGGAGTTGGAGGTTGCTGTGAGCTGTAATGCCATGGCACTCTACCCAGGGGGACAGTGCCCTCCACAAGGCCTGGCAATTTTTTTTTTTTTTTTTGGT
>CAUYTI010131026.1:0-73184 GCA_963575145.1 Galago senegalensis
GCATTACAGCTCACAGCAACCTCCAACTCCTGGGCTCAAGTGAGTCTCTTGCCTCCGCCTCCCAAGTAGCTGGGACCACAGGCGCCCGCCACAACGCCTGGCTATTTTTTGGTTGCAGCCGTCATTGTTGTTTGGCAGGTCTGGGCTGGGGATTCGAACCCACCACCTTGGTGTACGTGGCTGGCGCCTTAGCCGGTTGAGCTATAGGCGCCGAGCCTGGTATGTGAATTCTATTTCACAAAAGCACTAATAAAAGTTTAGGCTATAGCCTCACTGCCACTTACTAGCTTTGAACTTGGACAAGTTCCTTAGTAACTCTGCTTCGGGGTTCATATGTAGAAAAGAGGGGTAAGATAATAGTTCTGTACATATCTTATAGAGTTGTAAAGATCAAAGGAGCTAATGTAGATAATATAGTACTTGGCATGGTGCCTAGAACAAAACAAATGCTCAATGCATGTTGCTAACTATTAATATTAGTATCATAATTTTTTTTGAAGTACCAACTGATAGATGGTGTTGATGATATGGCAACTAAGACAGGAAATAGATGGAATTCTTTTTAAAATTTAAATTCTTAGTTCAACCCTGCTGCCACAGGAAATGAGCAATAGAATGTAATGGGGCAATAATTTGGATAGAAATGGGAGATGAGGTCATATGGGAGGGGGTGTTGGGTACACCTAAGGGCTAGAAGAAGAATATTGGTGCTGATGTGGGAGAGGAAATTGCATTAAAGGGGCTGTTCTGCCCTCACTGACAACAGATGTTGGAAGGTCTTGGGCTCTGGGCTCTGGGGCCTCTCACCCCCTTGAAATTTTCTTTGGTTCCTTTGGAGGTCATGATCCCACAGTTGGCAGAGCCCCGGTATAGATTAGCTTCCTTGGATATATTTTCTTCTCTCTTACCCTAATAATGCCTCTGATCCCCACAGGCTCTTGAGGAACTAGAGGTAGGTGCTTATGCTAGTAAGACACCAGCAGATTTTCAAGGGAAATGGCAGAAAAAGCCATACAGGATGGAAGGCAGGAATCTAAGAGACATAGATCTATGAGTGGAAAAGGAAGAACAGAATGCCAAGCTTCTCTGCTTGTCCACTTGCTCTTAGGTTGAAGGCCCTCTAGGAAAAAGCATCTCCATCATTGTCTGTGTCTATACCTGCAGACTCCAGGTATTGAGCATCTTGCCCAGTATCTCTTAGTCAGTGTCCTATGTAAGGGAGAGACGGAGAGCACAGATAGCCAGACTTCTTCCTCCCAGCTTCTGGAGGAAACAGACCCAAAGCCAGTACATGAAGGCATGGAAGAACTCGGAGAAGAAGCTGTACAAGTGCAAGCAGATGGGGCTGTAAACCAAGTATATATGGTACTAAGGCAGTATGGTTCTCGGTTTAATTTTACAGAGTGCTTTACTGCCATTTCCATGCCTCCTTTCAATAACCCAGCACAGTGCATGGACAGATTCCATTTTGCAGCTGCAAAAACCCTGAGCCAACACGTTAAGTCATTTGCCACTGAGAGAAGCCTCAACATTAATGTCTGCATCTCCAAGGACATTTGTGTTGGATTCCATCATGGAGGTAGGAATGCTTACATCACCTGAAGCTGTGCACACACACATACATACTAGGAGCACACACATGTGCACACATGCCTAGGCAGTCATGTCAGATATGGGAACTTAATTGCCAGAGGCAAGTGTGAAGTGCCACTGTCAAGGACTGAGGCATGGACAGGGCAGCGCTGTGGACCTAGGGGGACTTTCTCTGGGTAGCAGGAGAGTCTGGGGTGGGTTGTCTGGCCCCCCCCAGCCCTCTCCAGCCTGCTGTCTGTCCATCAGCAGCAGGGCTGCTGGTCTGAGCACACGGGTTCTTCTTGGCTTTGAGCCAGTGGCGAGCTGTGAGCCTGTGACTTTGAGACTTGGCCCTTTTCAGTTTTCTTTGTTCAGAAAAAAGTTTCATCCTGGCTCTCTTCAGTGGCTGCTGAGGATTAGGAGAACCCCGGGGAGACTTGGCTATAGGACAGCTCTCAAAGCTGTGCTGGGAAATTTGAAGAGGGCCCATTTCTCTCTGTCTTATTTCAAGTCACATTCTTCTCTCCCTTCCTAAAGAAGTTTTTACTGTTGCAAACCCTACAGCATAATCCCTTAGTGTACTTTTGTGATTCTGCAGCTATGGAGGGGATTAAACCAGTATCTGAACCAATAAAGTATTTTAAGGACCGTTGAAATGGACAATATGAAGGAAAGTTCAAATCTAGACACTCGTTTTTTAACAGTTGCACCAGTTAGAGCTATTACTTGCTTTCCCAGGTTAGCATTTCTCATTCTTAGAAAAGAAAGAAAAAGAAATCTGCTTTTCAGTGGGTAGAAAGAAAAGGAAAGAAGGAGGCTTTAATTTTGCTGAGCACAGCCAGAGAACTAGAGTGCTAAAGGGCCAAAGGCTATGTATGGTATTTCCAAGTACCACTGGTCCATTTGCAAGAATGTGTAACTACGAGTAGTTTCCCTAGTTTAATATTGTTAAGAGATGGAAATTGCCTCAGTTGTGAAGTGGTTTTTCTATTAAGGTTTCTTTTTTAAGCTTCAATGGTTTTTACCCTTTTACAAATACTGTTTATTCCATGATTATGAATAAATTGTTTTTGAGAATCTGATTATATTACAACAGATGGACAGGTATTTGCATTTTCCATAAACTGCCTTTTAGGGTAAATCTACAGAAATGCCTTTATCCATCTTGTTACTATGCTTCTTTTGGTACTTGGGGGAGAACTTTACTGTGAACTGCTTCCATTAGCATTATTTCCCTGAAGACACATTAACAAATCAAAAAGCTGTAGACTACTACATATACACATACCAGGGGTGCATAGTTCAGTTTCTCTAATCCCACAATACACAAATGTTGGCGGAATTTCAGTGATTGTATTAATCCTGTGAGATACTTTGTCATGCATGATAGATGATATTTACAAATTGAGGTCTGAAATGGTCAGAAGCTTTGAAGATGCTTTATTATGCAGTATGTGAAAGTGGAAGTGTTTATATTACTCATTTTAGACCATATTGGCTAACCAGGCAGGAAAAAATATACAGTCTCATAATAGACTGCATCAATTTTATAACAAACCTGAAGGTTCCTGGGGAGTCTTTCCATCCTAAACCAACAAGGCTTGTCCAAGGTTTTGCCAAAGTCTTAAGAACCCTCTGGATAACTCATGTGAAATGTCAGTCCATTTAAATGCCATCCACATACCTGCTGATTGACTTTCTTAGTAAATTTTTGTATTGTGGACTCAGGATGGAATATGATAGCCCTGCTATGAGGAGCTCCTGGTTCTTTAAGGGCTCCACTTGATTAATCAGAGTGGATTTGAGCGCAATTAGGAATCACATTGCTTTTGAAGACTGGGAAGTGGAAGCCCAAGAAGGGTCACTGATTTGTTCTCAAGGTCATGGAGTCAGATTGACTCACTAGGCCTCGTTTCCTCTCAACATGTGTAACAGACTATAGGTTGTTTTTGTCCTTTCCCCTATTCCCTCAATTGAACGCTTTAAAGTTTTGAAAGGTTTCCCTAATTACAGGAGGTCTTGGTTCACCCTAGCCCTACTCTTTGACTTTGCACATTTTCTTTTTCTTCCCCTCCCTCCCTTCCACATTTAGGCTGTTTCTCCCACTGGGCTTCTCCCTTCCTGTTTCTTTGGATGGTGTTGCCCTCCTCAAACTTCTGCACTGTATCCATGAGTTTTAGAATAACATTTGGTACTCCAGGCACAAGCAAATTACCCTTTTGTATAAGGAGGAGGGCTTGTTTATATCTTTTGTGGCTATGGGGAGGGTTTGTCTTGGTTTCTCAAACCTGCCCTCATGATGCCCCACAAACACTTGCAGACACAGCAGCATCCCCAGCTTTACTGAGATATAATTCATGTACTATACACTCACTTTGTTAAAGTGTGCAATTCACTGGTTTTTGGTATATTCGCAGAGTTATGCAACCACCACCACAATCCATTCTAGAACATTTTTATCACACCTCCCCCCACAGTGAACCCTGTACCATTTGGTGGTCACTCCTCTGCACTAGGCAACCACTAATCTGCTTCCTGTCTAGGGATTGGTGTTGCGGGCCTGGTCTGCAACTCTTTACTGTAATAGGAATTGCTCCGTTGCCCACCTTGACAGTGGACTGATTTTTGCTGTCTTGATTTTTTCCTCTATGAGCTTGACAAGTCACTAACTACTTTAGAGTCAGATAAACTTGGATAGGTGACTACTGCTCATTCTTAGTCCTGGAAACTCCAGAAAAGGACCTTGGACGAGTTCTAAGTGAATCTCTTTATAACATCTGCCTTTCTGCAACGCCGTTTTTGTTGGATGATCATCTCCCCTTTGCTCCAGAGTCCTGGTGATAATAAATGCCAAGACTGGAAGCCTCCTCAAGTCTGGAATTTTTTTTAAAATTTCAGATTAATCTAAAGGTACATACGATTAGGTTGTGTTGTTCGCATTTGTTAGGTAAAGCCCAGGTTGTATTTGAAGTCAGGAATTTTGGAACCCCAGCACCAAGGCCGATGCCTGCCTGCTGCCTGCCGCATAGATACTCAGCGTTCACTGAGTGAGTGAATTTATTCAATACCGTTCATTTCCATATTTATGTACCTGTATGTATTTTATCCTATCTTTGATACCTTACACGTTTTTTCAACATTTATGTTGCCATCATCCTGAAGAAATAAAAGCACTTCCAAAAGGCAGTTTTTTTTAAATCATAATTTTGATAACAAATTTTAAATTTGTAAGATAAATAGTCAGAAATTGAACCCTTGGTAATAACCAACATTGGGAATATTGATATATTAGTGGACAATTTTGCTTCTTAATTTGCATGGAAGTTGATGGTAAGGTACATAAAGCTATTTTTGACTATTCAAAGTAAGTTATGTGAAAAGATGTCATTTTCTTTTTAAATGTATGCATTGTAACCCTCAGTTTCAAGCTGTATAAAAAATTAAATTGGAATGTATTTGTGAAAAGCTAATTTTGTAATAAATTCTACTTTGTCAAATTATCCCTAACTTGGGATGAGGGAAGGGAGCAACAACTAAAAGATGGGTTCTCTTTTCTAAATGGAAAAATCTCAGCAAAGCAATATAATAAAGTCTTATGTTGAGTGCAAAAAACATAAAAAATGAAAATAAAAGTAAAAAAAGAAAAAGATAAATACCCACTAGAGGTTCAGGGAATCCCAGGGCCACCCTCAATTCAGACCAGCTGGCTACAAATTTGGGGGTCCCTCAACCAGCTTTTTGGTTGATAATTCACTAGAATGACTCACAGAACCCTGGAAAATGTTATATTTGTGAGCATAGTTTCTTAGAGTGAAAGGATACACATTAGAACCACAGAAGAGACACTTAGAATAGAATCTGGAGCAAGTCCGGATGTGAAGCCCCATGTCCTGGGAACACGTTCCCCTCCTAGTATCAACAAGGTGAGGCAGTACACACAGAGTCCCGTCAACCCAGGAAACTCAGCCAAGCCTCAGGTGTTCAGGCTTTTTTGTGAACTTGATCACGTAGTGTTTGCGTGGCTGACCATTAGCCTTCAGCCCCTCTGAAAGTAAGATGTCATACGGCATGTCCCAAATCCCCCAACATACATCACCTTCTTAGACTGTCTGATGACTAAAGCCCCCAGGCAGATAACGATGCTCTGATGAGGCAGGACACTCCAGGGACCTGAGATTCCCTGCCAGTAGCTGAAGCCAGAGACCAGACTTCTCCTCAGATGAAGAGAATTCTTTGCCCCACACTGCCCCGCCTGTATTGGGGAAAACGTGTTCACCATGAGCTTGCTTGCCACATGTAACTGCCATGACACTATCCATAAATATTCTGGTGTTCCTCTCCTCCTGGGCTGTGGTGGGTTTATGCTTCCTTCCTTAAGCCCTTTGAAGACAGCTGTTCCCTAATGACTTGCCTTAGTAGAGGAAATGTCAGAGGAAGTGATGAGAAGGCAGAAGCTTCAGAGTCAACATAGGTTCACCACGTTCCATTACCTGATCTCAAAAGCCTGTGGAGACATGTTGGGATGAAGGGCCCATGAGGCTGGCTCCCTGAGAAACTAGGAATAAGAACTCCATGCCAACCTTTGATACACTGCCCACATCAGTGAGCGATGAACCCAGCTACTTACCGTTATATGGTCTTTGACCATAGCCAAATTAAAACATTGAGTGGGGAAAAGATTCCCTATTTAACAAATGGTGCTGGGCAAACTGGCTGGTGACCTGCAGAAGACTGAAACTGGATCCACACCTTTCACCATTAACTAAGATAGACTCACTGGATTAAAGATTTAAACTTAAGACACGAAACTAGAAAAATACTAGAAGAAAGTGTAGGGAAAACACTTGAAGAAATTGGCCTGGGTAAAAATTTTATTGGAGGACCCCTCCACCCCGGGCAATTGAACCAACATCAAAAATATACTACTGGGACCTCATCAAATTAAAAACCTCCTGCACAGCCAAGAACACAGTAAGTAAAGCAAGCAGACAGCCCTCAGAATGGGAGAAGATATTTGCAGGTTATGTCTCTGACAAAGTTTCTAACCAGAATCCACAGAGAACTCAAACTTATTAGCAAGAAGAGAATAAGTGATCCCTTCTCAGGGTGGGCAAGGGATTTGAAGAGAAACTTCTCTGAAAAAGACAAGGGCATGGCCTACAGATATATGACAAAATGCTCATCATCCTTAATCATCAGAGAAATGCAAATCAAAACTACTTTGAGATATCATCTAACACCAGTAAGATTAGCCCATATCACAAAATCACAAAATCACAGATGCTGGTGTAGTTGTGGAGAAAAGGGAACACTTCTACACGCTGGTGGGATTGCAGACTAATACATTCCTTTTGGAAAGACTTCTGGAGAACTCTTAGAGAACTAAAAATATACCTGCCATTTGATCCTATAATTCCTCTACTAGGTATATATCTACAAGACCAAAAATCACACTATAATAAAGATATTTGCATCAAATGTTCACTGCAGCCCAATTCATAATTGCTAGGTCATGGAAGAAGCCCAAGTGCCCATCGATCCACGAATGGATCAATAAACTGTGGTATATGTACACCATGGAATACTATGCAGCCATTAAGAAAGATGGAGACTTTACCTCCTTCATGTTTACATGGATGGAGCTGGAAAATATTATTCTTAGCAAAGTATCTCAAGAATGGAAGAAAAAGTATCCAATGTACTCAGCTCTACTATAAAACTAATTTATAGCTTTCATAGAAAAGCTATAACCCAATTATAGCCCAAGAATATGGGGAAAGGGGAGAGGGTGGGGAGGGGAAGGGGGAAGATGGGTGGAGGGAGGGTGTTTGGTGGGACCACACCTATGGTTCATCTTATAAAGGTACATGTGAATTTTTCTAAATGTAGAATATAAATGTCTTAACACAATAACTAAGAGGATGCCATGAAAGCTATGTTAACCAGTTTGATGAAAGTATTTCAAATTGTATATAAAACCTGGACACTGTACCCCATGACTTCATTAATGTACATAGCTATGATTTAATAAAAAAAATTAAAAAAAAGATTTCAACTCCCAAGTAGCCCATCAGGCCATACATGATCTGGATTTTGCTAAATTTAAATTTTATCTTCTTCTATCACTTCTACCATTCCTATTCAGTATTCTTCAGACACATTACATTTTTAAATATATGTATACAATTGTTTTATTCCTCCCTAGGGATTTTTCACTTGATGACTTACTATTTCTCTGGAATTACCTGCCACTCATATCTTTACCAGGCTAGAGCTCCTTCGCAGTATTTAGATTCCAGCTGAAACTTTACACCCTGCCAGAGAAGTCATCCATGACCTACTACCAAGATTAGTTCCTTCACTTTCAAATACTTTCTATCCCATCCTCACATTAATAGATATGACTTTGCTCCTTTATTCACTGTCTCCTTCCATTCCACCTCCCCTACCCACTTCCTACCTGTATGATTCATAAAAAAAATGCTTCTTAATAGGTAAGTTGTCAAAAAGAGTTGGTGAGATGCTTTATTAAAAATGAACAATTTCTACAGAATTTCTAATGAATTTTCTGAATCTCTAAAAATAGAAGGTAATACTCAATCTTGCCCACGCTTCTTTCATCAGAAAGCCTGTTCTTCATGGCATATCTCACTTGACTAGAATTCCAAAGCTCATCCTTTAGGAAAGCAGTGAATTAAAGAATCCAGTGATTGTAGGAATCACTGAAATGCTTTCTACATGAGTTTCTTCTCAAACTCATTCTCCCTAGTTTTGAAATAATAATGGACATTTTTCACTTTTTTCCCCTGCCAATACTGTTCACTGTCCACCACTTTTCAAAGGCATCTAGTACCACTGTCCTCTCCAGGATTTTTTATGAGATCTCGGACACTTTTGACATTTCCTTTCTAAAATTCTTTTCTTTTTCTTATCTCTGTGTGACCATTCCTCTATCCTTTCTCTCATTTCTCTAACTGATCTTCATCCTGTATCAGCTCTTACTTGCACTGCTATTTCTAATTAGATTCTACATGGAGTAAAGCCAATTAATCCTATAGCTATAGCTATAACCTCTTTGAAATGTATATCTCGCCCTTTACAACTTCGGAAGATTCCAGAGGCGCTACTAACTTGCAACAGCTTTTGAGCACTTATTATTTGGTAGAGTCTACTTTTTTCCTGTAATGAGCCTAAGGTGAGCCAAACCATACTGGTCCTTGCCTTGCCAAGCATACAATCTAACTGAGGTGACAGGATAAAAATGGAAATTCCAATAAGAAAATTAAGTGCTAAAATAAGAAAGAAAAGCCTAGAAGCACAGAAAGGACACATCTAACCTAGTGTAAGAGGTGAGGCAGCTCAGAGGAAGCTTCTAGGTAAGTAACACTCGGGCAATTTCCAAGTGCCCTACATCATATTCCTTACAATTTTCTACAAAATAAAGATCACTATTTCATTGCCACTAAGCACTAGGGTTGAAAGCAGTTTCAATATCTTTTTTTAATTTTTAATTTTATTTTATTTTTATTATTTCCTCTATACATATACATGTGTTTATTTGGTTTCTAGATTTTGCCTTTACAAAATTAAAAAGGCTTAACATTTAATAACAATAACAAAGTTGTTAAGTTTCAATATCTTAAAGTACATTTTAATGTGTGAGTTACCACCTCCGTCCAAGGAGGCAGAAACCTCTGCCTTTCAATCCTTTCTTCTTCTCTTTCCATTTTGCATGAGTTACCAGATCTGGTCAGTTTCACCTCCACCAGACATCTATAATCTTAGGTTTCTTCGCTTACCTATTGCTACTGTCTGGGTCAGACCCTCATTACTTCTGGCCTAGGCTGTTTTAAACTTCACCCTAACTTCTAGCAAATGCTCCTATACTAAGCCACGCACTCCCTGTAACATCTCTGAGGGTTTTTTGTTTGTTCAAAAATGTATCTTATTGTGACCTGGATCTGTGGTCTGTTCCTTTGCCTGTCAGCTCATAGTGAGATGGAGCACGGTCTTTAAGCACGGTCTCTAAGTCCAGCAAAGTATCCTCTGTGGCATGGGTGCTTTGAAGATGGGACTTTTACAGAGTTACAGGTGGAACTTCTCAACTTGAAGCCCTTCCCTGAAAAACTGAATTTGGCTTGCCCACAAAAGCTTTTAGTATACTTCTTATAAGGGAAGTTACCATGAATTTTGGCCAGTAATACCCAGACTAAGAATCAAGACAGCAGTTTTAAGAGTAGGGGCAGCCTAAGTATAAAACAAGGAGTGTGTCCTTTAAAGACACATTGAAGCTTAATCCCTGCTCTACCACTTCCTAACACTTATGGGGTACAGTGTACCTTATCCAGGTGATGGTAACACTATAATCTTGACTCAAACTGTACAAAAGCAATTCATGTAACCAAAACATACATACATTCTGAAATTCTAAAAAAAATAATAATTTTTAAAAATCAGAGTTTTAAATCTTAGACTCTACAGCAGAAACTTTTGAGGTAGAAAGTTGCATATTCTTGATGGTTATACAATCACTTGGCAAACTATGGCTTTCATAGCACTGTATGAATCAAATGCTCAAAGTAGAAATTTTAAATTTAATTTGTTTTTTACTTGATTTTTATTTGTTTTATTTTTTTTGTAGTGCTTGTCTACAGTATATTCTCCTTAATTCCCATTATGGTAGGTTTTGAATACCAAAAAGTAATTTTTTTCTTTATAATATTCTAAAAAATGTGAATCAAAATAGAAAACACATATAATAAAATAAGCAGTTTGTAATATCTAATTATTGAATCCTTTGAACAAGGGGAAGAATAGAAGTCAGACAATTCCAGCTTCTTTGCAGCAAAAACGAACTGTTAAATGTATTTGCCAAATCAGAAGAATGTGTATAGATAACACACACACTGTGTGGCCTGCCTATAGAAATTTCTATTTTTCTAATTTTTAATATTTCTAATATTAAACAGGATGGCTAAACCTTCCATACCCTGACAATGCGTAGAGACTCTTAGTATCTAGCTAAGGTTAGTAAAGTAAATAAACTATTACCCAAAGGGACCCCTCTGAGCTGTATCTTTCTAAATCATTTGCTATCATCAAGGGAAGATTCAGGTTATCACAAGTACTTTCACTGTGTTTATTTTGAAGCTTCAATATTCGCATGGCTAATTCATTTCTTTCTGTTAATTAATTTTGAATTCAGTTTTCTGAAGTCAGGACTAAACTGACCTTAGGTGAAAGGGCAAATGGGCATATTTTCTGCAGACTAGTTATTTATCTGGGCATCTGTTGAAATACTACAATTGGGTGAGTTTTAACAGATGGATACTCTTGAGAAACCATCATCTCAATCATAATATGAAACATTTCCATCATCCCCCCCAAATTCCTCTACCCTCAGTCCATCCCTTTTGTATCCCTCAGCTCTAGGATATGCTTAATATTTTTGACGTTATAGGTTAATATTCATTTTCTAAAATTGCATATATGTATAGAGTAGTAGCATATAGACTCTGTTACTTGTGCCTTCTTTCATGGGGCATAAGTGGACATAGGCAGAGAATGCTGACCGTATTTGAAAACACAGTTGGAATAATTGTGATTGATTAGGAGAGTGAATAGTCACTGAAGAGTGAAAAGGATGGCTCTGGTGCTTATGTTAAAAAATCAAGCAGCATTTTTATTAATATGAGTAGAAGCCATTATATATTACTGCTATCAAAACCATAAAGCATATTCAAAAATGGAACACGAATCCCTATCAGAGAGCAACTTCTGGATTAGCTAAAAATCAGAAGTTTTCTATGAAGTCAATACTCACTGTATGTAAGAAGTTGAATATCAATATAAAATAAAATTGTGAAATAATTAATTTAGACATAAAAAGATAACAAGTTCAGGGAATGCTGCCACTGATTTTTTCAGGTTCACATGAATCTGACTTTAGTTCCCACATACTCTTTTCAGAGGAATATTTAAATAATTTGACTGTGACAAGCCAAACTGTTTTGAGACCTCATTGAAAGTCAAATGAAAACATTAATCAAATGCAAAAATATTCCAGTCAGGCATAGAAATGCTTCAGGTTAGAAAATAAAAGTGTTGCCTGTGAGAAGGAAAATCAATCGATTCGGAAAAAGCAAGTATTGGTTCAAATCTACATGGTCAGAAGTGACTAGAAATCACTAGAATTTCAGGGGGCTGTATTTTTCCTGAGATAGTCCTGGGCTATGTCTACATTGCAAAATCAGTTTGTTTGACTAACTTTTCACCCGAGTAAATTAGAAAATCAGATCAGCCGAACATCTGACTGCCTTTCCTTTCCTCATCGTTTTTGGGGCAGGTCTTAGACTAGCATGCAAATAATTATCCATAGCACAAAATACCCAGGTAAGTGACTCGTGGAATAGCAGTCTTAATTGAGCAAAAGAATGTTTCTCATACTATTAAAGGACACAGAATTGTTTGATACTAAGTGACAACTACCTTCTCCTTTCTGCTATGGATTTTATAAAACGCGGCTCCTTTGGGAATGCAGCCTAACAAATGCATTGCCTTGCCCTTCAGTCACAGCTGTCCAGTCTCACAAGGCCATGTGCCTGTGCATCCTTAGGTTTTGAACTACCTGACTATATAGCCTGGGTAACAGCCTTAGTCTTCACTTACTGGCTTTATTACCTTGGTAATTTGCTTAGTCTCTTTAAAGCTTTTTTTTTGTCATTATCTGTTTAAAAATGCCGTCATATGGAATTCTGGGGATTTAATTAGATATTTCCAGTGAAGCAATGAGTTTAATACCTGGCATAAAGAAACATTAATATATGTTAGTCTTACGTTTCTTGAGTTTTTACTAATTCATTCATGCATGTGACAAATATTAATTGAATTTGTATTAGGGCCCAGTCACTGTGCTAACCACAGCCTCTGTCCTGATTATGCTTAGCAGGTGGTAGGGAATACACTCACATACACAAACAACTTTAATCCAGTGAGTTGCTACCTTAAAATAAGCAAGACTGCGTACGGTGTCCTGAGGGAGAATGAAGGATGGATTTCTCGGAGGAAAAAGCCCAGAGAAAGCGCTGTGGGAGGGGCACAGGAGGGGAGTTGGTGGCCGCTCTGTCAGAGGGAATAGCTGGCCTGAAGGCTCACACTAAATGGGCCTTGTAAGGTGAGGCTGCAGCTGCAATTCAAAAGACAGAGCTGAAAAACCAAAACAATAACAATGGCGGCAGCAAAACTCTCGTTTTCTCTGTTGCTTACAGTGCTGAAGAATAAGCTCAGCAAATAACAGCTCTTTAGTCTCAGTTGTATTCGGGAAGCATGAAAGAAGGAATTTTATTAAAGCCAAGGCAGGTTAATAAATGGTGGTGAATGCCTGCTGTGAGGCCGCCCATATCTCAACAGAAGGGGACTCAGGGTATTTGTCCTGTCCCTTGTATAAAATGAAAAAAAAAATTAAAGAAAGAGAAAGAATTAGAAGGAAGCCTGTAATCAATCCTTCCTTTTATAAATCCCAGCAATTCAGAAGGCCTGCCAGAGGCTAAATCTTTTAGAGGCCACTGACAGGAAAAAGTCTATTAAAATGTACTCTATTCCCGAAGAAAGGGGTCACTCAAGATCCTCAGACCCTTAACTCTGAATAGATTTAATGAAAAGCAGCTGCTATTTTAAGAATTTAGAAGGGAGATTTCCCTCCCAAAGGGAACAGAAGGCAGACACCATCCATGTCCAAATGCTGCTTCGCCATTTGAAAGGCAAGCTTTTCACTAGCTTTTGGGAGGGGACGACAGCCATTAATGGGAGCACAGTGACTGAGAATCTCTCATATACGAGGCTGGAGATATAATTGATACCAAGACCATCCCTTCAGGATTAAAGAGTTTTCATCACTGCGCGAAGCCTGAATGCTCTTTTCTCTATGCTGGCCAAGAAAAGGAGCATGTTGTCCCCACATCGTGTAATAACCAGGAAACTTTTCACCTTCAGTTGGCAGAAGACGACCCAGACTACTCTGCAAATAGTACTGACCTGATGGCCAGGTGCAAAGCGAACCTTGGCCCAGGATTTTCTGGCAACTCTGCATTATGCAATTAATTATGTAATACATTACGGACAAGTTTCCCTGCAGAAGCTTTCTCTAATGTCCTCCATTGACTATTGTCCTGGTACTGTGACTCATCCCTACAGCATCTCTGTGAACAGGCAGATGTAGACATCATCAAATCTATTTTGCAAATAATGAATCTGAGGCTGAAAGAGGTCAAGTGACACGGCAACAGGGACACAATGAGAACAGGAATAGAAACATGCGGGAAACGCTGCCACTTGTATGGAAGGAAGGAATTCTTCCTTTTCCCTGACTATGGAGGAAAGGACCAGGGGGACCTTCTCAGTGTTTGAAAACACCGTCCTCTGCTCCTCATAGTGACAAGGACACTGCTGAGCTGGGCCTGCAGTGAGCCGGCGGGTGTAGGGAGGGAGCACTCCAAACATCTTCACCCGCAGCTGCTCCACGCTTCCTCTGCAAAAGCAGAACCTCTCCTACCTGGAGTTTTTGGCATTCGGGGCATGCCTTCCCTTCTCTACCAGTATGTTTGCCAACAAATGGTGGCTGAACGTTTAACTTTTGTGAAGAATCATCACTGAGGAGGATTTAAATAATCAGAAAATGTCGTCAGCCCTCAGCTATGGTTTTATTCGTATCTGCTCCGGATACACATCCACCTAATGGGAGGGCTGGACCGGATCCCTGGGGCCAGGCTGAACCCTCCAGGAATGAGAGGTCCCAGCGAAGGCACCGACATGTGACTGTATGATCTGAGTCCCCTCCCTTCTTTTAGAAAGAGATCTATGGTCAAATAATCCAGTTATTTCTGAGATCTTTATATCAAGAAAATATTATTCAGCTGAGATAGTATAAGCAAAGCTTGTGGTAATATAATCAAAAGGAGAGATAGGTCTTCAGAAACATTTAATTCACTAAAAAAAATTCAAGCATCCAAGAATATTAAGTAACGAAAATATTCTTTCAAAAAAATAAAGAAGAAAAATAATGATCATACAAGCTAATGTATTTGCTCATTTAGACCCAGTAAGGTAGGTATAATTATTACCTATTACAATCATAGAAATTGGGAAACTCATATTTTAAACAAGTTGCCCAAGGACACAGGTTGGATGTAGGATTTGAACTTGCATGGTCTGGCTCCAGACACTGTGGCATTCCAGTAGGACTATAGACCACACCAAGATAGAGCCTGTGATCCAAGCCAGAGAAGAGTAACATTATTTGAAAAGCTGCTTCCTACCAAGGCTTCCAGGAAGACTATTGAAATACAAAATATTAAACAAGGAAACAAACTTCACAACTATCTGTATCTCTTTTTCTAAGCCAAATTCAAGGTATAGCTAGCTATTGGAAATTAAATCCATTAGAAAGAAAAATCCACTTGTTAGGAGTGTTTCCTGTTTATTAGCTAGAAATTCTGGCTCTAGGTCCTGAGTCTGGTTCCATTCAATCAGACTTCATGATCTTAAGAACACAACAACACAAGTGATACTCAGCAAGCAAGGGTTGAAATGAAATGATGAAGTGAGAAATGCCCAGATTGCCACATGGCAAAATTAATGTCATTATCGAAACGTTAGCTGCTTAGAAATCGACAAGGTGCCAGGGGGGCATCCAGGGTGCCTGGCAAGGAATGAGAGCAGAGAAGAAACAGGTGGAACAGAGAAGAGCCTCTGCTGACATTTCCAAAAACTTACTCCCTAAAGAATATGAAATGGCTATGTAGGGACCAGTAGCACCAGAAAACTGCAGGCCAGTAAGTTCACCACCAGTCACAGAAAAGCATTTGAAAGGCTTTAGACTAGAGGAACCAGCGAGGCATCACTGCTACACCCATGCTCAGTCCTTGGGTGTTATGGGTGAGGCACTCCTGCTACCCTGTGGTTAACCACTTCACCACAGAATTCAGAATAAGAATTTCTGAATGTAGTAGAAATATCCTTATAGCAAGTGAAGTGTAAATTTTGGTATCATAGAATTTCTGGCTTGGGTCAAATTACTACCCAAATTTCTGTGCTGTGTTATACACACACGTGTATTTGCACCCACATGTAATCTTGTGTAGCATTTTAAATGGCATATAGTTGCTGAGAACCCACTTCCGAGATACGAGCTTGAGGGATGTGTCTGACTGGATGACTGAAGGAAAGATTCTGATGGTAACTACTGTGAGAGGCGCTAGGTTTGAATGAGTTTGTGCAAGCAATATGATAGTGTGGGCAAAACATGTGAGTTTCTCTCTGACCTAAATATATCTAATTTAATTTAAAGAGAGTATGTGTCTAAGGAAATTGACTTAATGGGGTGTTAAGTTAGAGAACTATTTTTAGAATTGGTGAATATAGCCAAAATTAAATAAGACATTCTAATGGAGGCAGCTAAGGGAGGAAGAATATTCTTAACTAGCCTAGGAGAAAACTTCAGCTATTGCCATAGGAGTACAAAGAGGGGATGACTTAGAACTAAAAGATATTCTAGGTATGGAGTAGGGTGGCGGGGGGACCTTAACCAAAATGAAAGGTGATGAGACTGTTTGGAGCACAGCTGGCTCTTTGGAAACTGAGAATTGGGTGAAGACAAAGGCAAATCTACCCTGAGAGAAACCAGAACAAGTTGGATGGGGAATTTTTATTAAACAATGGGCAGGAACTTTAGAGGAGGAGAGAATTCATTGTTTCTTCTGGAGGTTTAGGGAGTCGAGCACAGACTGATTTCAAATGGAGACTGAACATGTCAGAAAGCGATGGCAATTATGTCTGAACATCAACACTGTAGTGAAGCTCTACATAGAATTGCAGAACGTTGCAGAACTGAATGGTTAAGGAGCTTGTCTGTTGGACGTGGTGCAACAAGGTTCTCTGAATACAAGGATCACAGTCTTTCTGCTTTAATTTCATTCTTAGAGAAAAATGTGTGTGTGTGTGTGTGTGCATGTGTGACTGACACAGGGCACAAGGGACCATGAATTTCATTTTAGAATTTGTACAATCACACTCATACAGTCCATGTTTGTCCTCTTGAGCCAAATTTGATCTGGGGACATATGCCTGCACTCCCAAAGCTCTCCTCATGTTTTTAAATTAACTAAGAAAAGTGAAGGAGAAGAGTTACTTCCAAATTAATCCATATGTAATGTACTTTATTAAGTAGTTTTCCCTACACTTTTCAATTAGTGCTATTAGTTCATAAATTGTGGAAAATGCCTTTGTAAAGTGAAAAATATTTAGTATGCAACTAGCATTACCTTATGTTCCTGAGTCATGCAGAGCCAGATCAGCCTTCTCAGTTACAACCATTACCCAGATGTCTATTGTATGTCACAAGCATAAACAGGGTGAACAGAGCACAGACTGCTGCTTCCTGCCAAAATATTTTCCTTTTCTTTGGGGCACACAGCTGGACTACCTTTCCTGGTACCCCGTATGGCTAGGCATGGGCCTGTGACTGGGTTCTAGATTACGAAATGTCGCTAGAAGTGATATGTGACAATCCGACATCTGGCCCATAAAATATATGCACATCATATATATTTTTGTCTCATTGATGTTCAGTTGAGCTGGGATGACCCCAAAGGAGATCCCCAAAGTCACATGTTGGAGATAAATCCCGAGTAACCTCACTGAGAGCGGCTACCTCAACAACCTGCCCATCCACACAACCAAGATGCAAACTTCAATTCTGTTTGAGCCATTATACGTGAGGAAGTCTATTGTTGCAGCAGATAAACTATTCTAATTAAATTTCATCTTGGAAATATTAATACATTCTATAGCTTAGTGTTTTCATCACTCAAAGGTAATACAATTAATGCTGATTGCAATTTATGGCTTTTTAAAGAAAGTTAATTTGGAAATCTGAAGTCAGATTATAATTTCGAACATAAACATTGCAACATTACCAGCAACTTTCAGCCTTGAGACTCTAATTCCTAAGGCGTCTATTGTACATAATGAACTAACTTTTCATTTTTGTGGCTATTCAAGGTTGTAAACCCTAGAAGAATAGAGAATACATCGATCTTTCTATGTGTGTAATCTGTTTGCTACATATAATTCTGTATTATTATGTATGGGTGTACAGCATCCTCATGAACGTGTGCATTGTAATTGTCTCGTACTGAAACTTTTATTTCTATGTTCTGTAGATCTTCACCTATGAAGATCTACACTCCTGAGAACTTTCTAATATCTCCTATGATTTGTAAATTATTTGCTCTGCAAAAGCTTAATATTATGGAAACTGCTAGACCTTGGGACCTACTCTGCCCTAAGTCCTATGGGTCTGTGGACCTCTATCTTGTGCATCCATTATTGAACTAATGAGTAAATAAATTAGTGAATTAATGATTATACTGTATTTAGGGCACTGATGTTCAAAGCATTTTGAGTTGCACTGCAACTCCATTCCCTGATATTTCAACTTTACTCTGACAGCAGAAAGGCATGAAAATGTATAATCAATGGTTAAAAAGGGTAGTTGGCCCAGGCTACATAGTAGTGCTCAACCCTGACTGCAAATGCACTGTTACTCCTTGACCTGGAGTGTCTGCTCTCAAAATGTGGTGTGTGGGCCCCACACCTGAAGAGTTTGATTTAATCAGCATCAAGATTTTCTCAAAGTGCTCTTGTAAATTCTGTGCAGCCAGAGTTGAGAATGACTGTCCGAGAGCCAAGTTTTCTCTCCTTGCTTGATCATTAGAATTAATTGGCAGTCTTTGAATCTGTTTTTTGTTTGTCTGTTTGTTTTGATTTGTTTTTAATGAGGGCCCCCAGATGATTTGTATGGTCAGGGACACTTGGGAAATACTTTATTCTGCTCTAAAGTCTTCTCAACAAAATGCTTTGGTCTGTCATTATTTGCTGTGTCCATGGCCTTGGGGCCAAATGTGGTCTTCTGGATCTTTGAGTGGAGCTTTTTGACTGAATCCCCTTTACTTAAAGGATTTGTTCTGCAAAATCTGCATTCAGTCGAGGGGCCACACTTGAGGATCTGGAGGGCCACATGTGGCTGAAGGCCTCAGGGTCCTTGTGACACAGCAAGCAATCAACAAATATGTTATATTAACTAATTTATCCACTTATTTATTTTTTAAATGAGAATAAATAAAAATAATTGTTTGGAAAATTTGAAGTCACTCGTGATGACTGAATTATATTAGAGAATCACAAAAACAGTGATTGCCAAGGATCCCATGAGAGTTGGAATGGGCTGTTATGCAGGACTTCTGTTACATGAGCACTAAAATGTAATCAGTTAAATGGTCTATGTGTGGATATTCTCACCCAGGAATAAGTCAGCTGGTGCATCGTAACAGACATCACTCTCTGTCTAGAAATTCTTTATAGACTTGAAAGAATAAGGAATTATACATCCTTCTATTCTCATAAAAGTCAACGGCAAAACTCTATCACTTAGGCTCATGGTCACCTGTCTTCTTACCCACAGAGGACCCTGATCTGCAATAAATCTAAAATGCATCTTCATGGAAATCTATCTTAGACTCCTAGTCAGTTATGCAATTATAAGTTTATTATTTAGGGGAAAAAATACCTGTTCAAGTCACGGTGTATAATTGGCTGTGTCAGGTTGTGAAGGTACTCCATGCCTTTGGCAACATCTACTGCAATAATTAGTTTAGACTGCAAATCAAGAATCCTAGAATTTAAAAATAGATTTAATGGAGGTGAAATGGTCGAGGCAATACCATATCTTTCTAAAATAAATGGTGTTCGAGACTTGTTATTCTGTGTAATTTCAGTCCATTTCCTTTCTTGATGTTCTGCTAAAAATTCAACATATCTAAAAAATAGTTTTATATTTCATAAAATGCCTAATTATAGATCTACTCAAAAATATAGCAACTCTTGTTTAAAATATTACATTTGGCCTTATAACTTATTGGTAATATTATAATCATTTCTTTGTAACAATGAAAAAAATGGAATCTATTTTTAATCAGTGAGTGAAACTACATCCTAATTATTGTATGCATCCACCTCGGAAGTGAATTCAAATTAGATTTGGTCAAGATCATTCTTTCCTAAAAGTTTCTTTTATGAATACTGTAACCCCTGGGAATTATTTTATTCCAAGCTCACATATATCTGCTTTATTGGTGTGTCAAATTTAGCCTAATTATTTTAAGCTTCAGTTGCCGATCTAAATTTCTTGAATTTGTTACCTTCAACTGAATTCTTATTAAGAAGACACAGGGTGTTTCAATTCAATAAAACATAATTATTAAGCATAAATTAGCAGCCATATTTAAAATGCTATACTTGGCAGCACCCAGAGATTTCAGAGGGTGAAGATCCACCCAGTCGGAAAGCCTCTGTGGTGGTGCGTGAGTAACTTTAGCAACATGTCCAAGGAGTCACCAAAACAAGAGCCACCTACCTCTTCTGTTCATGAAGGAGGGAGAACAGAGAACCCCCTGAGATGTACTGAGTGACAATGGCAAACTGGCTGGGATCATTCAAGCAGGCGCCCACAAACTGAATGACACAGGGGTGGTTGAGCTGGCAGAGAATGGACACTTCTCGGCAAAACATATCCACGTCTGACTTGGAGCAGTAGGTGTTGGCTCGATAACTAGAAATGGCAGCAACAGGAGACCTTGGTCAGCAGGTAGCTCCAAACAGGTGGGCTGCCCTGCCTGTGATTTTCAAAGTTCACAAGTCCACCCGGATGCTAATTTTTCTGTTTGCTTGCTTACCGTTTTATAGCCACTATTTTGTTTCTGCATCGTCCTTTATAGACTTTCCCAAAAGAACCTGAAATTAAGAGAAATAATTAAACACACATTATCTTGGACTCATGACACAATAGCAGGCCTGAATTTTTTAGGTTACCTGAGCCAATAATCTCATGGAACTCAATTTCCGAGAGCTGGAGATGGAAATGTGAAGGCAGTCCAGCCCTGAGGAGGAGCACATCTGCCTTCTCTGCAAACAGGAATTGTTATTTTATATTTGAAGACGAAAAGCACACACGAGTAAGTGCACACATGCACATATATGCCTAACCAAAAACATCATTTCCTAGTAACATTTAATTTTCAACTGTAATTGACCACTAAAAGATATTAAAATCTTATTTCTTAACCTGTCCCACTGCATTAAAAGCAGGCCAGTTCTCAGTGACTTGCTCTTTGTTATCAGAGGTGAGGGTTAATTCCTGACCTGGTGATGCACCAGCTTGCCTGCATGACAGGGGAGCCCTGGACTGTCGTCTATATCACATCATGATAAAGGTTCTAATCTGGCCAGTCCCATCAACCTATGTCAATAGGTTTAGCTAAACATCTATAATCCTTAAAAAGATGTCAATTAAATGGCAAGAAATAAGCATATGAAAAATTCTGTAAAACATTCAAAACCAAAAAGTAATCTTAAAACACTTCAAATTCCAAACATTTAAATATAAATTTACAACTGAATCACATTTTCACTCTTTTTGTCCGATGGTGTTAATTTCTTTGTGCATTATACATTCACAAAAGTTCTCAAAGTATTATTTAGGGTATTTTGAAAAATAATTTATTTCTTCAAATATTTCTTCTAAGGCAAACCTATTTCCAATTCTTCTTAAGGAAACATTAATTCATTTTAATGAAAAATAAAAATATCTAAATAGCACTATGACAATTGATTTTTAACACTTGTGAGATTTTCACTGTTATATCTTTATTACTGAAAAGTCATAAAGGGTAAAGCTAATTATGGAACAAATGGTCTGTTGGCAATATTTTTTATGCCTATAGAATATTCATCATTTGTAATATGTAAAACAAAATTGAATGCTATCATATTTGTAGCCTAAGTAATAAAATATAACAATCGTCCCATATTATAAGTACCTTTTGTCATGCTTTTAATCTTCCCCAAGGGAGATGGAACAGACACATAGGAGCCATCTAGAAGTCAAATTATATAATACAGTTGAAAATAGCAATCATTTTTTTCTACATAAAAGTGCAATATTATAAAAAAAAAATCGGGTGACGAAATCAAGTAAAGCTGTAGTTAAGGCCCCAATCATTCTCTGGATACTGAAACTGTACTGCAAGTATTTATTTAGAAAGTACATAAAAAGATTTAAAACAAAATCCCAGTTGTAGCAGACTTCAGCAGATTTAATTTGTGTCTGGATATAAGTATTTGGTAATAGATTACTGAAATGGAAAATGACTGCTCTCAGCTTACCCCTGCCTTCCTAGTCGTGAACAAGCCTCATAAACACCCAGATCAGGGGATGTTAAACTAGGAGGAACTGCAGATTGGTGAGATAGAAAATAGCCTAGATGAAAGCTTCTTTATGTTTAGCCTTACCCAAACATAAGTTCTCTTAACATAGAGCTAATCGGCATGGGCTATGTCCCCCTCCCCAGCCCCGAATGCTGGCAACAGAAACACAGGTTTGCCTTTACACAATATTGTACAACAATGAAAGCTGAATTAAAAAGGAGGGTACCTCCTCCAGGCTGAGAGTATTCATTACAGAGCAAGTCATCCTGTGGTCTCTTATAATGCTTCAGGAGTGTGACAATGGAATCATGTCCTTCAGAAAAAGACAAAAAGAACAAAGGGGTCTTAATTTTTGATTGAATTATTCACCCTACCCTCAAATCCAAAAAAAAAAAAAAAAAAGATTGCAGGTAGTTCTTACAAGACAAGAAATAATTTAAAAGATAACATATTGCAATAGGGATTTAGTACTTTCATGCATTCATTGGTACACAATAAGTTACTATGACTCCACTGTAGGCGAGGGACTGTGGTAGGCATCGCGGAGGGTACTGGGCTTGCCTTGCGACTTCATGGTCCTACCCTTAACAAGCTGACATGCAGCAGAACAAATAAATAATTGTAAGAACGATGAGAAATTCTAAAGAGGAACTATTAGGTGCTCTAAGTGTATAAAGAAGAGTACCACTAAAAGGGAGAAAGGCACAGATGGTACCAGGAAAGAGAGATGTACTGGCTGTGATCAATCGTTTGCATCTTGTTCACAACCACAGTCTCATGCGGTGCTAAAATAATTTACACGAGAGTTTTTGGGATAGCTGGTGTCCCACCATTAATTGTTCTTCCCTTTCACAGAGCAATTTTGTGACTGGGAACAGCTGCCCCACCCCCCACCCCCCATCCTGCCCCCAACAACAGTTCTCCATCCATCTTGCATCCAGTTGTAGCCTCGTGATGTATTCTAGCCAAGGGAAGATGACCACCTCACCTCCAAGAAACAGGTGAGCCTTCTCTACGCTCTCCTGCTGGCTACATGCAGAAGGTTCTACAGCCCTAAAAGTTGTGAGAAAGCCACCCACCAGCCAGAAATGCCCAATCTGGGCTGTTACATAAGAAACACTCTTCTGGTACATAACACTGCCAACATCCTGGGTGTATTGATTGCCATAGGGGCTTATTGTGAAGGTTAAAAAATGCTAAATACTCCTCTGGGTAAAGCTATGATTTTCAATAGAATTAAACTTTGATACTGTTTCAATGCTTTCACTATAAAAATAATCTACTGAAGCTAATTTATAAAAGAGGAAAACAGTTAGCCTTAAAGACCTTGCCAGGAGACGTGTGAAATACAACAGGACTCACTGTAAACACGGCAAACTTCAGGCATTGAAACAGCATATGTGCTTCCCCAGCAAAAGGATCCATCATTACCACGGGTTCGGCACACACCAGCTAACATACGGAGTATGTTCTGAAAGTAATATTTGCTTATTAAGTCCTCTTTTCAAAAAAGGATTTTAATAAATAGTGCAAGCAAGATCATAAGATGGAAAACTATGGTATTTACTAGCACTAAAAGTTTTCCCAACGGTAACAGAGGTGAGATTCTTCAAGGCACAGGGAAAAAAAACAAAAGCATTGTGATTACAATTGCTAAAACTGATAGCAAAACTTAAATGTATGTAGTCAAGAACTGATGTCTATTTTCTTATCATCTACAGTTTTCTGTTCATGGAAGTGGGTCTCTTATCATCTCAAATCATAGGCACAATTATGAGGAAATCTTGGGGTGCCCGTCCCATTAGCATCCTTTCTTTGGCTCTCATGAACTTACAGACAGGGAAACCTTAATAGACTGTGAAGATATTAGCTAAAAGACATGTTATTAAGGGATGAGACTAATATGTAAAGAGCACAGACTATGCAGAAGTCCCAAGATGGGCGTGAACATGACTCACTCAGGGAAGGGGAGAAGACTGGGGCCCAGCAAGGTTGAACTTGGCAGCAGACGTGGCTGGAGAGCTGTGAGTGCCCATCACGGGCAATAGTGCTTCTCAAGCGTTTTAAAATGTATAAAAATCCCTGGGAGTGCAGGCAAAGACACATATTCCTGAGCTCTTACCCCGGAGCCTCTGACTGAGACAGTCTGTAGCAGGCCTGGGCTCTGCTCACCTAACAAAGCCCCGGGTGACACTAAAGCAGTCTACCCCATGAGTCCTACTGAAGTAGAGTTTCATAGCTTAGCATTACAAGTTCAGATCTTCATCTAGGTAAGACGGGACCCACTGGAAGATTTTAATCTGTTCAAGGGTATTATATGTTTTACTTTATAAAAAGATCCTCATCTACACATCAGGAATGATGATACATCCTTGTAAAGATGTTGTAAAGATTAGCGGAGATGATGTATGGAATACGTCTTACAGTTCTAACACAGAAATGTGCCTTTTAAATCTTTCCACTGCTCACCATTTACTTTCCTGCTCCAAGAATTGTACATAAACTTGGAAATTGCTTTTTAGAACTTCAGACACATCTCCTAAATACCAATGTATTCATTTTCTACTGCTGTTGTTGTTAATGATCACAAATATAATGATGTAAAAATACAAATTTATTATCATGTAGTTCTGGAGGTCAAAAATTAACCCAGTTTTCTCTGGGCTAAAATCAAGGGGTCAGCAGGACTGTGTTCCTTTCTAGAGGGCCTTGGGAAGAATCAATTTCCTTCCCTTTTCCACCTTTTTGAGGCCAGCCACATTCCCCATGACTTCAAAGCCAGCAATGACTTTCTGAGTCCTCACATCGTATTCACACTGACCTCCACCTCTGCCTCCTGTTTCCATATTTAAGGACCTCTGTTATTACAAGTGGCTCACAGAAAGAATACAGGGTAATCTCCGGTCTTAAAGGTAGTTAATCAACAACTTTAATTCTTCTTTGCCAGGTAAGGCAGCATAGTCATGAGTCTCTGTGAACAGGACCTGACCATCTCTGGGGGACGGCACGTTGGTCCTGGCCTCTGCTGCCATTTCCCCGCTTCCGCTGGTGGCTACTTTAACCTCAGGATACCAGTATTGCTACCACCAAAACATTCCCTTGGAATTAAAATACCTTCCATCCGTCTTTGGCCAGATTTGTAGGTTCCAGGGTTCTGTCTACTGCCCCCTGCCCTGTCTGACCCTGCTTTAATAGGATGTATAGGACTTTTGGAATTTTTTTTTCAAACTTAATTTACTCTTAGGTGTTTGGGGCCAGGAAAAAACAAACAAACAAACAAACCTCTTTTTAAAAAAATTCTGATTTTCATAGGAGAGATTCCACTGAGAAAAGAAAGAAAACCATGTTCCTTGCCCTTCCCAAGGCCCGGCAAAGCCTGACTCTCAGGGGCCACCTTCCTGTCTGATGTCCTGATGGCGCTGACAGACAGGAGGGCCTCCTGCTGTCCCTGGGGAGGCAGAAAGCCGCATCCTGACTCCCCCCATCCCCAATGCCTGTGTGAGTCGGTGATCACACCCCTGATGTTACCTATCATTGCAACAGCTCTCTGGGCGCGACTCGCTCTGAGCAGTTCCGTTCCCTGCCAGCACAGAGGCACAATTTGCTGGCATTTTCTTGGGGATGCTTTTCATCAACATCCTAATGAGTGCCTGGGTTCTGGCTGGTGAGAAGCACAAGGCTGCCAGGGAAATGCCAAGAGGCCCCCCAGCTCTGGAAGGCATCTCTGCCTGATTTCCCACCTTCTGCTAAATGTGAGCTAAGGCACCCACGTGTGGGAAATTCTCCACTGCTAGAAATGCTCTGACAAGCTACCGAAGTGTGTGCAAAGAAACCTGAAAACCCGCTAAGGCCAGCTTCCAGACTCTTGGCCGCAAGGAGTTAAGCAGAAACGCACCTTAATGGAGCTCACTAAATGGACTTGTGAAGCCCAATTCCTGATAATGGATATACCCAGATAACCAAGACACGCTAATGGAACACGTCCAGAGATAATCAAACTTCCACTAATTAAATAAAATGTTTTCCTATATCTAATAGTTTACTATCTACATCCAGGCACTTTACCAGAACAGGCGGTTGCTTTGTTATTAGCCTAATGCAGTTACAATAAAGACGTGGACTTTCAGAGTATTTTTCCACGCAGCACCTGACCATTTGGGCGAACGCGAGTCTCCTGCAGGCTTGAACCTCTTTATTTCCTGCTCCCCACTCTCCCGGTCCTGAGTATATCCTCCAAATCCCACACTTTGCTGAGAATTTGCCTACCGTTCTCCTTTAATCCTTACATTTGATGCGATTTTCAGTTCCCCTTCAAAATGCTTTGCTTTTAACCTTCTGAATAGTTATTCATTTTAAAACCCAGGTTTTATTTCAGATGATGAGTCAAACCAAAGGCTGTTACACAAACAACATTTGCAGCACAGTCCTGTGCAGAACGGAGGCTGCACAACTGTTTGAGGAGAAGAATGACTTTTATATTTCCTTCTGAGGTGGCTTCTCTGCTCTCCTCCACTCCGCAAGTTCAACCCAGAAATGATGGATGCTGATATTAATCCCTGGCTGTGAGAATTATTTTAGAAACGAGATATGGAGATTTATGTCAGTACTAAATCCCCCTGACTTTGTGACTCTGAGGCACAAAGGTTCAAGGATAAGTGGACATCTGGTCTGACTACAGCAGACAAGGGATTCTGACTGATCTCCTGTGTGCCATGTGCCCTGGTCACCATAAGAGCAGTCTGGGCCTTGCTTTACACCTGATTCAAAGAGTAAAACCTTCAAAGTAATGAGATGTCTATGAGACTTTGCCCAATATTTTGATATCTCCCCTTCCTGTTATGTTACCGACTCCCTCTGCAGGAGCACTGACCAGTAGGATCCGGGGTTGCTCTCCATGGCTGCCCGTCCCTGGCTCAGCTTCCTCCTGACAGCCCTTGTTCTAAACACTGTCCCTTTAGATCAGAGGCAACAAAAAGTTCTGTCTTGCTTTATCTGCTCGGGTCTTAAGTCTGAAAGATGTCTTCAGTTTTTTTCACAAGGCAGGAACTCGTATCCCCTTTTACACATTATTCTTGTCTCTTAATCACCAGGCTTAAAACAAGAACGCCACTAGTCCTACACCTCGAAATAAAAATCCGCAAACATGCATGTTTCATCAAGAGAGCATCATATACGGGGGCTACCTCCAATAGCATCTTCCCTGGGAGGCCTTCTGTGATTGCTCAATTTCATAGTTTTTGGCCAGGGCTGGGTTTGAACCTGCCACCTCTGGTAGATGGGGCCGGCACCCTACTCCGCTGCCCTGCTCTATTTTATTATATACGTGAGTCACTATGAAAGTTTTGAGACAGACTGTGTTATGGTCCATTATTTCCCTTTCACAAAACAATAGTCAACAGCATTCTCTCCAATTCACCAGGGCAAGTTTCAACTTGCTCACTGCTTGGTGCTACTGGGAGGACTTCATTTGTTTCCATCCATGCTGATTATACATTTCTTAATCTTTGTGTATCTCAAAACTTTCATAATGGTGCATAAAATATCTTTGAAACTTCCTCACCATTTTATTTCCTTTTGGTTTTATTCATAGCACTTACTGTTATTCAATATTTTCTGTTTGTTTTTTCTCGTGGCCTATCTCCTCCACTTGGAAATAGTAAACTTCCTATGAGCAGGGAGCTATTCTCTGCCTTACTCACTGTTTTACCTCAAGTCTAATACAACATTTATCACATAGTGGGTTGGCAATACATTTTTTGTTGAACAAATGAATGGTATTAGGCATGAAAGATACAGTGCTGAAATAGGAATGTTCTTTGCAATTGCAATGAATGCCAGGCAGTGGAAAAAATAATTATATTCAAATATTATTTAGCCAAGTTCTAGGAAGGGAAGATAGAGGATGTGAACACGCATAATGGTGATATCTTAGATCAGTCTGGGGAAGTCGGGAAGGAGTTCCTTGAGGACCTGTCTTTTAAGATGAGCTTGAAAGATAAGGACAAGTTAATTAAGCAAAAAGGGAGGGGAAAAGTATACCAGCCAGAGGGAAAATTTTCACTATCAATGCACAGAAAGCAGAACATTAGAGCATTCTTTAAAAGCTTCTGTTCATTTATTGAATAATAAGACTGTGTAGTTAGTCAGAAACCCATGATATTTATAGAAATAGCCACAGGGACAACAGAAGAGTGGTAATTAGTCTTGAGAACCCAGCAGATATCATTTAGTGGACCATGGAATCGAATGCTCTGTCTAAAATATCTCCCCCCCTTTCTCTATTTTATTTCAATAAGTACATATTAAGGATTTAGTAAGACTTATCCATTGAATTCAGATTTTCACAAAACAATGATTAATGTTCAAATGCTTGCTCTCAAGAAGTTTAGAGTTTGGTAAGGTGGAGTTTTAGCACGCAGTGGTGAAAACACAGAGATGGGGTGTGCGTGGGATACGATAAAACATAAAGAAGGGAAGTATGTGCGAAGCTCCACGGTGAAGGGAGGCTTTCTGGAAGACTCTGGAAGACAAAATAGGAATGTGACACTTAGAGAGTGAATTGAGGTGAAGGGGACAGACAGGACGGAGAGGCAGAGAGAAGGGCATGAGAGGAAGCCTTGGGAACATGGACCAATACGGACGGTCTGTGTGGGGATGGACAGCAGTGTCACGTTAGTATCCTGGGAACAGAACATGGACCAATACGATCTGTATGGGGATGGACAGCAGTGTCACGTTAGTATCCTGGGAACAGACGCAGCCTCACAGGGCTCTCTCTCGTGTGGCCTGGACAAGCTGATACAGAGGAAGAGTTCAGAACTAGCAGGGCAGAGCGTGAACACAGTGAGTGGTGAAGGCCTAGTGAACATGATGATGGCTGAGGCCGCAGGATCGCCCATGTGACCGGAGTGGCTGGATATGAGGCTTGAGAGGCAGGAAGTGTAGGAGGGAGGGAAGTCTCTGTACCCAGTCACAACAAGTGGACTTTTCTTTTAGGTGATAGTTGTGTCAGAGGAGGGTTTTCAGCTGTGGAATAATACGGCCTTATTTTCACCTTAAATCCATTGTCTCTCAGTCTATGGTTGGGAAATAGATTTAAAAAAACAAAAACTGAAGACCCCCCCCCCAAAAAAAGACCATTTATGAGGCTATTAAGATAGATCAGGAGAAAAATGGCCAGAATCTGAAGTTAAATAATAATAAAAATAAAGTAGAAAGGACGGATTTAAATGCACTTTTTTACGTAAAATAAAGGAGACGTGCGATTGCATAAATATGAGTTGGGGAAAACTGAGGCAGAAAATGTAGTCAAGTGTCATTCAAAATTTCTGACTTAGGTGACAAAGTTAATCGTTGTAGCATTAAATGAGAGAGTCAAAAAGGGATACACAGTAGGAGGAATAGACTGATGAAGAAAAACAATTTTGGACTTGTTGAGATTTCACATCCCTCAGATACTCAAGTAAAGAAATCTGGCCATCAGCTGGTATAGTGGTTTGAAAACATGATTAAAAATTCTTTTTGACATTCCTTCTCAACTGTAGAGGAAAACCCTACTGTGGGAAAGAGGCTTGCAAATGTGCACTATAGTTTTAAAATATTATATATATTTGCATGCAACTAGGCATATTGGAATAATGGCTATGAATTACTTTCATAATATTTTGATTAGCGATTCTCAAAACCTCCTTGATTTTGCTTCAGTCATGAGATTTGAAAATTAATGGTACAACTTGAGCCATAAATAAGAAATGTCACTATAACAAAATAACACAGGCTTTTATATATGCCAGGTTTGTCCAGTAGTGTTTGGCAGGAATGTAACCTTTCATTAGGGTTTATAGAGGATGCCCACCATCCTAATATATCATGATTTCTTACTATTCACTAAAGAATGCCATAAATTAGGAAAGACTACGGGATTCAGGAGGTATGAGGATTTTATTGACTCTCTTCTCTGCACTCACCAACAATACCCACCACCATTTTTTTTTTAAGAGACAGAGTCTCACTTTGTCACCCTCAGTAGAGTGCTGTGGTGTCACAGCTCACAGCAACCTCCAACTCCTGGGCTTAGGCAATTTTCTTGCCTCAGCCTCCTGAGTAGATGGGACTACAGGTGCCCACCACAATGCCCAGCTATTTTTTTGTTGCAGTTTGGCTGCTGCTTGGTTTGAACCCACCACCCTTGGTTTATGGGGCCAGTGCCCTACTCACTGAGCCACAGGTGCTGCCCTCCATCACCATTTTTATTGATAATCTGTTATGTGCCAAGCATAGGTATCTTATCTTATCCCTCATGAGAATTCTATAAAGAGGTTATTAATTTATTTATTTTAAATTTAAGGATAATATCTTAGATTAAATAACTTGCCCAAGTTCATTAAGTAATAAGATTGGAATTTCAGCATAGATCTGATTTTACGGTGAGTTTGTAAAAGCTTACACTCTGCAGTAAGATAGGCCTCCCTGTGGTACCAGCTCTCTAAATAGCTGTGTAGGTCAGGCAAATATGACTTAATAGTTTTAAGTCTCAAACACTTTATTTGTAATACAAAGAAAATACCAACATAAAGGGTTATTTTAATAATTGAATTATACATGTATATGCATATAGGATAGGAGATATGTAAGCTTTCTTCTATCCATTTTCAGAAAGTGGATTCTTGGATAGTTACCATATTTCAAAAATATTTTTCTGAATAATCTCCATAAACAAGAAAAAGTTCTTCCCATTCTAAAGAGTTATTTGATTTATTTTTAAAAGAACGCAACTAAACATGCACAAATATGACTAATATACAGAGAAAAAAATCACATATGGATTTTGAAATGTCATTTGAATCTTTTGTTTCAGCCTCCTTCCTCAATCCCACCCACAGTCCCCTACACAGTTTAGTCAAGTGAATAAATAAACTCAAAATAGGTAAGAACTCAATATCAAAGAAGCCTGAGAACTTCTAATCCATTGGTGAAAATGTATCAAATAATTTAACGAATCTACTTCTTCTTCCTTCTGCTTCTCAGCCACTCTCATCTCTCAGTTACTTTTTATTGGCTAAAAACTGTAGAAACTTACAAATGTAAGACTTCATTACTTTTAGAAAATACACTATAGTACATTTACTATAAATAATTCACACCGTACTACACTTGTCAGAAGGAATGAACAAAGCATATATCATGGTCCAGGGGCCTTGATTTTTATTGTTTTTGCTCACTTACTCCCTAATTCTCCAACTCCAGTTCCCTGTCACTGTGAATTAGGTTGTCTCTGCTGTATACAAATATTGTATTCTGGGTAATTAGATGTTGGGATGGGAGCCTCTGTAAATTACTTTAACTGGCATCGGTACCGAAGCAAATAAGAAGTTTTTAGTTCTGTTTCTAGTTTGGGTTATTTTCTGACCCTAAACAGCATGACACAAAGGGGTGCTTTTCTGTGTCAAAGGCGGCCTTTTCAAACCTGACTGCCAGACACACTATTGAGCTATGTGTTCAATCCTAATTGGCTGAGATCTTTTCAATCCAGCAGTTTCATCTTTAATGCAATGGATGTAAGATTATGTGCCGGTCTTTTCAGTGGGTTTTCTGTACTGGTGATTAGGGCTGAGGATTTGAGCATAAGCAGGCTGCTGGCTATTTCTCTGGCCAATTTAAATTGATTCATACAAGTCCTTTGTACCACAGGGAAAGGGCAGAACGAATCCAAGTGAGAGAGACAGCTATTCTACCTTTCAGAAGGAGTCATACAAAAGAAGAGGGTGGTGAGACTTGGGGAGGAGAAGCAGTCTAAACACTGTAAAATGGGAGCTGTAAGCAGTCTGGCAGAGAAATACTGAAACGTAACCTGTAGACTTCTGTATGGAATCACACACACCAGGAAAACTATTTCCAAGATTGATTTTGATACCTTTAGGTGAAAAGGGCTATGCAAATAGCAAGAATTCTTCATATCGGATCCCCCTGGGAACCACGGTGAGTACTCTTTCTAAAAGTATTCCAAGAAAGAGTAGATAACTCTTCCAGAACTCCAAAGCACCCCTCAAGGTGCTGTAACACAATAGCAGAAAGGTCAGGTAAAATTTAGTTTGAGTCGGGTGAAAAAATTGGCTTAGAACCATTGAGAAACAAGAGGCATTGAAAAACGCTGCGCAGTTTTGTATTAAGAGGCAGGAGTAGGCTGAGCTACTCAAGTTGGGCACATGTACTCCTGTTCACATAGGCAGGGCCTGCTTGGGAAATTCATGATAGCATAAAGCACATGATAAATCGTGATGGGGCCATTCTTATGTTATCTCTTCCATAAAAAAAGAACTCAGCGTGGGGTTTAGTGCTTCTTCAACTTCTCAACATTGCTCAGGAAAACCCTTAGCATGGCGTGTGGTACTAGCACCCTTAGTAGTCACGTGGCGACTGTTTCAGGGAGAAAGGGAAGCCCTTCTTTATCACAAGGCCACTTTGATATTCTCTGAACACATGAAAACAACACAACATTTCTCTAGTGAGAGAAAATAGCAACAATTTCGTTCTGTTGTTTGACTTGCTTTGCCCCAGAACATATGCAAAATATCCATCTGTCTCCTGAGTACTAAGATTCAATTTGTTAAAATTCATAGTAATAATGGAAGGCAGCACTGATGCCTGGCATGTTAGTTTGAACAAATAAGGGTGACAAAGATGGCATATGTTGCAGAGGCCAGTGGGCAAGTCCTCTAAACAGAAAGATCTTTGTTGTCATTTGGTAGAAAATCTTAGAAGCTTACATGTTGATGCACTGTTTCATAAAAGTGTGGAATTCCACAAAAAAATAAAGGTAAAGCCAGTTTTCAGCTATCACCCTCAATCAAGTAAAACAAACAAAGCCCACCCCCATGAAGAGATAGCTGTAGCAGCAATTCTGAGTTGCCTTCCGGAAGACTAATGCTTTGTACACAGTTACACCCTGACACTTACATTCTTAAGAGAACACTGTCTGAAAATCATTGAATAAATGCAATGTATTGAATAGATAGAATTTAGTAGAGCCTCCCAAGACTTCAGAATATTTAATATTCCCCAACAGATACTCAAAAATAGAGCCATCTAGAATTTTTAAAATATAAAATAGGGGGCCTTTTCACCAAACAGAAATGTAATTATACGTTTATTTAAAAACATGCACTTGTAGGGCTACACCTGTGGCTCAGGGAATAGGACGCTGGCCCCATATACTGAGGGTGGTGGGTTCAAACCCGGCTCCGGCCAAACTGCAAGAAAAATATAGCCAGGCATTGTGGTGGGCACCTATCGTTCCGGCTACTCCAGAGGCTGACACAAGAGAATTGCCTAAGCCCAAGAGCTGGAGGTTGCACTGAGCTGTGACAGCATGGCACTCCACGAAGGGTGACAAAGTGAGACTCTGTCTGTAAAAAAAAGAAAAAACAAACATGTACTTGTATATGTGATTGTTCATGACACAATATTTTTTTTTTTGAAACAGAATTTCACTCTGCTCTGTTGCCTTGGGTAGAGTGCCATGGTGTCATAGCTCACAGCAACCTCAAACTCCTCTTGCCTCAGCCTCCAGAGTAACTGGGACTACAGGCCTGTGTCATCGTGCCCGACTATTTTTTCTATTTTTAGTAGAGACAGGATCTCCCTCTTGCTCAAGCTGGTCTCGAACTCCTGAGCTCAGGTGATCTACTCACTGCAGCCTCCCAGAGCGCTGTGAGAGTGGCTCTCACAAGTGTGACCCACCATGCCTGGCCATGGCACAATATTCTTAATAGCCCCAAACTGAAAATTATACAAATGCCCATGAACAAGAGAATGAAAGAGTAAATTGTGATATCGTCACATAACATTCTATAATACAGCAATAAGAGTAAGTGGTCTACAACTGCTATGGTGATGAGGATGGATATCATAAGTTGTTGGCCAAAGACAGCCGGACACAAAGAAATCAGACACACCACACCATTCCACTGATACAAAGTGCAGAAAGACGAAAAACTAACCATGATACAAAAAGGGAATGGTGCCTTCCTTGGGGAAGTCATTGGAAGAGAGTGGAAATGGGGTTTCTAGGGTCCCAGTCATTTTCCTCATCTGGGTGTTGATAAGTTTGTGAAAATTCATTATAATATGTACCAAGGTATCGCTTCTTGACCTTTTGGCTAAGACCAAGTGTATTATGTGCAAAGGTGCATGTATCTGTATTAAAACAATACTAAAATAAATAAAAAGTAAAAAACCTAGCAGGCCCACATCTCACTCATGGTCTAACATTCCACGTCCATTCACTTGTCTTTTTTAAAGCAATTCCCTATCACTTTTCCACTAGCAGCCTTCGGACGTGGGTGCTTTTCCTTCTCCTTGTCTGTGTGCTTACTGTGCTTACAATAGCACTCTAATTCCATCCGTCCAACTCCCTCCCCTCACACTGATGGACTTTCATTTCCCCTTTAGATAGAAAACTTGTTAAATCTACATGGTAGGGTAAGAATCATACAGATTAGTAACTGCCTTTTTCAGGATGATCTTTTAGGATTCAAGCACTCAAAAAGATACATATTTCTTTGTATATTTTAAACATCTTAAAAGTACAATGCAGTCATCAAAAATTAAACTAAATTTTTTTTAGTTTGGCATAATTTACAATATTCAGTTGTAAATCCATAATTTTGATGATAATATATGCTGTTCTATATTACCTAAAATGCCACTTACATGTTATTTAATTTGTGCTTGCCACTGTTCTAAGCAATTTGCACATATCATCTCACTTAATCTTCATAATCTTATGAAGGCGAAGTTGCTGTTATACTTATTTTTTTGTTTTTATCGTTTTGGGGTTTGTTTTTTTTCCTGCAGTTTTTGGCCGGGGCTGGGTTTGAACCTGCCACCTCCAGCATATGGGACTGGCGCCCTACTCCTTTGAGCCACAGGCGCTCCCCTGTTATACTTATTTTTCAGATGAGGACAGTGGATCTCAGCAAGTTTAGATAATTTCCATGAGTTCAGAGGACATGGCTGATTTAAACCCACATGTTCTCTCTCTAGAGTCTAAGCTCTCACCACTTGGAGTTAGTTCATGTATGCTTGTCCTTAAGCATGAATCAATGGAACTCTCACATTTTCTAGCTCGGGTGTTGCCATCATGGTTAAATCTGACAAATGTGCCTTTTTTCTTCCTTGTTCTTATTCCCTTTTTATAAAATTCAAAAGTGCATCAAAATGGCCCTATATAAGAGATAATGTCCACTCTGCTGTCATTATATAGCAAAATCTTGTTTGTCTAGTACTTAGAAATGTGACCATTCCTTTCTAAAGTACAAACACTGAGAATGTCTTCAGCTCATCTGCACCCCAAGAGTTGCCTTCTCTAATGATGGTCTACTGGGCTCTTTGATCCAAGGCCCCAGAGACTCAGATAAAATCTACAGAAGAAAAGAGGGAGGACAAGTCACAACAGCAAAGAACTTATTGATGAACTGCCATCAGCTATGCACAGCGTCACTATAGAGATGCAATGATTAAAAATATACCCTTTTCATAGGCCCACATCAGACATGTCTGCTCGTCTTTTTCACCACTGGACCTGCTGGGATCACAAGCTACTAGATTCATATCAGCTCCATTATCCAGGAGGAACTGAACCAGGCGAATGTGACCATGGTAGCAAGCAGAGTGTAATCCTATAATGGAAAAGAATGGAAAGAATCAAAGCAGAATAAAGAAAAACTGTACCCCTATTTTCAAAATACAGTCATCACCACATACTAGCATTGTTTCCAAGATAGGAAGTAATGAATGATTTCCTTGGTGAAGAATTAGCTTTACTATTGAGCAAAAAAGATAATGCTTTAAACCAACAAAGTGTTTTATTCCCCTCAATTCTCTATATAAACTGGCTTTTGCTCAGTACATTTTCTAGTATTTCTACATCTACTGTAATTACCAAGAAAAAAAATGTTAGCATCTCTGTGCAAGTAAAAGAAGAAAGACCTCAAGCAGGTCTTGACCACCAAACCAAGGGCAGGGTGCTGTGGTCAGTCTGTCCCTGGTGTCGGCTTTAAGGGGGTTCAGTCTGTAGATAATTTAGCACAATAATTACACTGACCAAAAGTCAGTCTCTTTTCATCATCACCAGTCACATCAATTTTAAATGATCTCAGCTGGTAAAATACCTCTCTCCACTAGGGTTGACCACTCTCACCGTGCCCTTATCCCTTGCCACAGCACTTGAGCATTGATAAAAAGCTGGAACTAGTAATGTTCTCACCATCTTACCTGTGTGTCCATCTCTTCCTTGGTGGTTGATGTTTATGACATTTTGATCAAGAAGAAATTTAACTAGGTCAATGTTCTTGCCATAGGTACAAGCACTGCAAAAATACAAATAAGGAGAGTGTAAGGCCCTTGCTATAGTCTAAATTGTGGCCCACCCCTAAAATTTGTATGTTAAATCCCTGATATCCTTAACTTCACAGTGTGACTGTATTTAGGGATAGTCTTTAAAGAGTGAAAATGGCATCATTTGGGTGGGTGGGTTCAATTTGATATGATTGATGTGCTTCAAAGTAGAAGGGATTAGACCTATGATACAGACAGAGGGACATGTGAAAACACAACAAAGTAACCATCTTGGAGGGAAGGGGAGAAGCCTCAGAATAAGCCAAACCTGCTGACACCTTGATCTTGGACTTTTACCCTCCAGAACTGTTAAATGACACGTGTGTGTTGTGTAAGCCTCCCCATCTGTGGTGCTTTGCTTATGGCAGCCCTAGCAATGAACACAGCACTGAACTAGTTGCTCATGTGTGTAAGAAGGAAGGAGGGAGAGGAGAAGGGGATAAAATGCAAGCAACACTGTACATCACGGGCCATCAACATGTGTCCATATAGGGATAAAATCCTTCCCTATATGTGAAGGTCCACATTGGGACCTTCAAGAAGGGAGGTATAAAATCTCTAGTGTTTCATTGTCAAGTATTTCTTGATTTTAGTTCTTTATCCTAAAAGAGGAAAGACGCTGTATTGTAAGAGTTCTGTGCCTATTTAGCTGTGAGACCTGGGAGTGACTCTGCAGGAAACTTGAGTGAGAATCCAGAAGGCTCCTGGGATTTTAGTCAAGTTCAGAGTGCTGTCTGAAATTATTCCCTGGAAAAATCATCCACTGTCTCTCCAGAGACTTCCTTGACCAGAAATGATGTCTCAACCCTGTCATTTTACTGAGGGAGCTTTGACTGTGGACTCAAAATCCAGAGCTCTGTCACACACTAGCCAGAGGCCCCGGGGCAAGTCCTCTGACCTCTTTAGAATTTATTTTTACTATTTACAAAATATTGACAGGGGGTATCTTCCTTTTCAGCAAATTACTGTTGAAATTTCCCCTGAATCAATGCTCTGGAATCCCATGACCAGCTGCACAGGAGTGACCATTGTGAGCTCTTCTCAGTTCTGAGAAAGTTGTAGAAAATTGACATGTTCCAGGAACCAAAGAAAGTAAGATTTTTTACAGATGAATTTTACAACTAGATTTACTGACGTACTTAACTGAAATTCTGATTTCTACTGTTTACTAGGAAAGCTAAGATACACAGAAAAACATTTTGTATAAGGTAAGTGATGCCCAGAAATGACGACTAGGTTTAATTTTTTGGCTAGTAATTCCCATCAATATTTTCCACCTGTAGCTTCACAGTAAATACCTCTACTTTGCCACCACTTGTGCACCAGCGACACTCTACTTCCCAGCCCCAGAGTGCTATGGGGTATGCGACAGGCAACTGGAAGGACCTGGCTTCATGCAAAGCCCCATCCAAACCAGGAGCTGGCTTCATGCAAAGCCCCATCCAAACCAGGAGCTGGCTTCATCCTTTAGCCCCATGGCTAAGGGAAGGGCTCAGGGACTTAGTTTTAGAGATTCAAATCATTTTTCTTTAATCAAATACCATTTATCCTTCCAGCTGAACTGCTACGCCCTCTATGAACCATTCTTATGAGCCAAAGGAAGAAGTCATTGCTGTCTCCTCTGATTCTTTGCCATTTCAATTCCTTATTACATTGCATCTTGATTACGGATCCACTTCTGTTTACCCCTTAAAGGGTAACAGAGACAGGTTATAAGGATGGAGCCCTTTAAGGAGGAAAAGGATCTTGTCATCTTAATGTTCCTCCCAGTACCACCAAAAGGCAGGCTTTTATTAACTCTTTAATAATTGGGTGATTAAAAAACTACAATCTCAGTGCAGTATATCACCATTTGCATTGTAGGTAGTACAATGCAAATAAAAGTACATATTTAATATTCCATTGCCTGAATTAATCCATTGTTTATTTTAGTCCATTGTTTATTTTAAAAGCAACTATTATAGAAAATAATGAATTTAAAATATATGCATAATATATGTGTACCCATGTGTATGCATTTACATATCTACATGCATGTGTGTAATATGTGTGTACAAACATATACATGTACTTGTGTCTATGTACACATGAACACAATAACAGAAGTGCATTGAGTGCTTACTATGTGCAAAGTGGTAAGTGTGATTTACACACACAGAAATTTTTATTCAGATGAATTCCTCATGCAGAGGGAGTTTCTTTTACATGTAAGTTCTTAAAATGGATAAATAAAAATATCAATCTGTTATTCCTAGTGGCCACAGGCTTGCATAAAATAAAACAATTCAGTTTATACTGTTAACTGTTCATAACACTTCTCATCTAGACATTCTTCTGGAGGTGACAGTCACCTTCTGATTGCAAGTGGTTCCGACTGTATTGCACAAAGTAGCAAAATGATTTGAAAACTAGCCTGAGGGATCAGCAACAGGCATGACCTAGCAAAGAAAGAGCATGCCAGCAACCAGTACGTGTCATTTCTGCCAACCGGCCCTCCAGGGACAGACTGCGCGTGGGCTGAAGGTTTGATCTGGAGAGTTCTTGTATTTGTTCTGGTGCTGAGTGTGTGGAAAACAGACAAAATATTTTGGGAGTAGAATATGAAAATATATGAAAAGCACAGGATTCGGGATTAGGCAGGAATTTACTCCATTATTTTCTGCCGTAAGAAACTTTGGAAAGTTCCTTGGCTACCCTGAACCTCCACTTTCTCATCTGTAAAAAGAGATAATAAATCCAGCTTCATAAAAAATGGTTCTAAGGATTAGATGAGATAATGACTGCCAGTCAAGGCATAGAGTCACCATTTCATAGAAGGTGGTTTTTTTCTTCACCTCCCTTTTGGTTGCTCTTCGTGGTTGATAAGAAAAATCTGGAAATCAATGTGAAATTTGACACATTTGTACCTAATGCAGAAGTATAAGCTTAATTTCAGTTCAGTATGAAGAAGAGTCTCCTCATTTCTCTTACTCATGCAATATAAACACCATGTAAACAACAAATTAGTCTCAAATACACTTTGTAGAGGTTTCAAATAGCTAAGAAACGTAATGTATGGCTGAATGATCCTGTATTCAAGATTTACTAAATTTAACTAATATGCTTTCATATCCACAAGAAAGTAGTAACCCATTAAAAAGGAGGATTTTAAATTTTATAAAATATTCCCTTTGCTTTTGGACAGTTTTAAAAAAAACTATGGCTTTCAGTTATTAGCTAGCTTTTTCTTTTCTTTACTTTTTTTTCTTTAATTGCAACATTTCCAATCCCAGATGCTCCTTCGATGTGTTTTCCTGGAGCTCGCTGTAAAAGGCCCTCCTGGATTCGTAGAAAAGACCTAAAGCCGTCCTAGGTACGGTACCTGAGTGCCCACCCTGACTAGGCTTTTACAGGCTGACAGATGGCTGTCTTAGATAGGTAGACACATTTGCACATAAGGTTTAAGTGGTAAGGAAAAAAGTGTCACATTTGCTGCTGATGAATTCTAGTAATGAGATTCTTGTTGGAGGAGGATTATGGGCACAGCCCTTGTTGGCAGCTTTCCACAGAGTGGGGAGGAATAGAAGCAGTGTGCTTACAGATGTTGAGCTGCCTGTTGCCGTGGCAACATCAGTCCCGTCTTTGAGGCTGCTGCCAGGGACGCAGCATCTGGCTCCGGCCCCATCTGCTGTGCTGCCTGCAGCACCTGCCTCCGCCTTTTCTTCTGTGCATCTAGTCAGGCTCCTGTCCTTTGCTCTACGTCTGCTATCGAGCTCTGATGGCAACATCTGCCACTATTTGTTCTGCTTTCTGTACACAACTTCAGGTGCTGTAAGGTGTCAGCTATGTTAGTGGCTATTGCACTTAAATATTCTTTTTACCTGTGAAAAGCTGTTTCACTGAAGATGTTTTCCTTAGTCAGACTTTCTGTTCCTGAAATTTGGATTATTTCCTTGGCAACTTCAAATTTACCATTGTAGCATGCCCTAGATTTGAAGAAAATATGTTAATAGTAAGAGGGTAAACGCAGTGTATCCGAGGATCTACAGAACGCTACATCCTACTCACAGGTGCAAAGGGGTGTCTCCATAGATGTTAACTACATGGGGATGAACTTCCAGGTCACTTTGGAGCAAGTATTTCACAATATCGTGGTGTCCAAATCGAGAACAGAAATGGAGTGGGACATGGTCTTCATTATCCTGCGCATTCACTGTCAACAGCAAGCGGAAAAAAAAAAAAAAGACATGTTCTCTGGAACCTTTTGTTTCTCATCTTTCATTTGTGTAGCACCACGGACATTTTTAAGTGCCTGAGAGACTCCTGGAGATTACCCATTAATTATAATAATAAAGGAAATTAGGTGCAACCAATTAAAAAAATTATAGTTCTATTCCATTCCCTGTTAGCTTTGTTTCTAGCTCCTATAAATTATATGGAACCCAGCTAATCAAATCTACCTTGCACAATGGAATAGTTCAGGAAACTAATAAGCATCCAAAAGATTATTATACAAGTATCACCTTTCAAATTGACTTTTTTTTTCCTCTGAAAGATGTTCATAATCACAGATCCTGGTCAGAGCACCATTCCTAGAGATTTTGGTTCAGTCTCTTGTTGGGACCTTGAAATCACTAACTTTACAACACTGTTTAGGAGGTTCTGATGTGTGCCTTAGCTGAGCACTGCTGTACTTCAGTACGCAAAGCATGCTGTAATGAAGAGGAAAAGCACTTCAGCGTTAGGAAGGCCTCATTAATTGTATTACAGGTTATTTAAAATCCAATTCTTCACTCAGTAGTAGACATTTGTTCTTCTCTTTGGACTATCCAGCCTTATGACCTCTTCTGGGTAATTCCCTATACTGCAAGTACTGATGAGAAGCCAAGATCATATTTTATCATAGAAACTGAAAATGGACTTCCCATGATCTCTTTGCAGTCAGGGCACAGGATTAGCAAATGTGACCATAAGTCTTGTTAGGCTTTTTCTTCTGGGATAATTCGTAAGGGTGACTTGTTCACTTTCAACTGTTCCTTAGTTTGGACGCCAATCTATAGACTCCTCTTTCCACATACCACATTAGGCTTTGACTTAAGAACTGGTAACACAAAAAGTAGGGCTTAATCTATCATGGCAACATGGCAAGGTGGCAGCCACTCTGCCCAGTTTCCAGTGGTAGCAATTCCAGCCGCAGACTCAGTGCTGCAGGCACCAGAAGCACAGTGTGATGTGTTCCCAGCAGGGAGGCAGCACGTCTTCGGGGACCACATCCCGGCCACCCACTGGATGTTGTTCCTCATGGTGAGTGTTCTAAACCTGGCTTTCTAAACCTGTTCTGGGGAAGATTCTGTGTGCTGATTGATATCCTCTGATATATTTCATTTATTCTTACATTAGCAAGAGTTAGTTTCCAATTCTTGAAAGTAAGATGACTTGACTGATATGTTCTCATTTATGAAAGGATCACTTTGCACTAGACACTAAGCTAATGTAGGAGGTCCTGATGTCTTGTCATTGACAGTGGATATAAGAACACCATTGTCCCAAGGATGCTGCAAGTATTAAAGGAGATAGAATTGCAAAGCAATTTCCAGGGGTAGCACGAGACCAATCCCATATTAGACAGATTTTAGAGTTACTCTACCTTTTTACTAATTTCCCTCTTATACATTTTCAAAGTCCTAAGACCAATAATCTATAAATGCATAGATTCCATACCCTCAAATTTCTTACCATCTGGTTAATAGGCACTAATTATAAACCTAAAGTAATAACAACTGAAAGCCAAACTGCTTAATTTTGAATCTGACTTAAACTCGATTTTTAAACTAAAATAATTAGATGAAGTGCTCTGAAGCCATTTGCTCTATGTATTCGATTACTTTGCCATTCTGTACAGGGTACTTTATTCGAAATGGAAAATAGTAGACACTAATAAACCCCAGTCACTCTCACTCACATACATATAATAGAAACCCTCCCTCTGTAGAACAATAAGAACTGAAGGAAAGGAACAGTTGTTTGTTTGTTTTTTTAAATGATGAAGAATAGGAAAAATTCACTACTGTTGTTATAATCATCATTTAGCAACCAGGGAATGCTGATTTCAGTCCGGTAGTCATGCTATTTGTAGACACCCATTCTCATTTTTCTGTTCTTCATGATTTTAAGCCAAGGAAAAATCTTTAACAAAGTCATTAAGTTTCTCCTCTCAAGGCTATTAATGAAAAATGAAAAATAAATTTTTGAATCTTTTATATTAATCAGCAGCTTAGAAAGGCATCCTCCATTCAGAAGAATGTGCCTGGTCCTTTTGATTATCTGCCTTTTGTAAACCTTCTCCTTTGTTCCTATTCTTTTCTAAACCAGGAAAAGTCAATGCCGCATGTCAATGCTGGAGAATTGTTGGGAGTCAGGGGCATCAATAAAGTCACAGAGGAGTTCTTGAGGTTCAGGAGGTAAATCGTAAGGCAGCATGTGGAGCAACAGTCATTAATTAATAACTTGCCTGTGGTCATCTAGGGCCCCACCCAACACTATTCCTCTCCAACTGAATCAATGAACTTCAGGGTAGGTTATCTCCTGGATGAATTACCTGCAGTGGCCTAGGCATCACCCCCACCAAAAAAGGTACAAATAGCAATGGAAGGGACAAGCCAGCAGACTTCTGGGATCAGAAGAAGAGCTTATGTGTATATCCCTGTTTCTATTTCAGTCTTTGGGAACTGCATAGTTTTGTTTTGGACCAATTTGCAAAGATAAAATAATGTATATTATTATATCTTATTTTAGGAAAACGGAAGGCATGAACAATATTCTATTGGCTCTGACTTAACATCTTACTGAGAGACTTATGAAAGAGAATTTCAAACAAAGAGATACATGTAAAGTATTACAAAAATATTTAGCGCCTTGTCATCTACTTTGAAGAGAGTAACTGTTCAGTAATGTCTTTGAAAGAAAGATCGGACGAATGGGTGAGCGGGAGGATGCTGCTGTTTCCGTATTTCTGTTACTGACCTTAACTATAAAGTAAAAATTTCCAGACTAACCGAGTAATGTCAGCAGATCCCAGGGATCTTTCAAATAATTTCCAAACATGTCTTCAATAAACTTTCAATGACAAATCTGTGCAGTAGCTCCAACAGGATGTATTTTAACAATTAAAATACGGCCTGTGACTTGGCATGCCATAGGAAATTTTTGTGGCTTTCTGTAATGTCCACATCCATGTTAAAAAATAGTGTTATTTAAAAGAACTATAGCATTAAAGAAACAGCATTAAAAATTAATAAATTCTGAATTTAAACTTTCCATTTTTAACACTATCAAAATTATATATTTTGAGGACTGGATTGCTATTTTTTCTTATGCAGTCCAGCAATATTTTAACCTTTTGAATCTCATTCAATACATTTCTCCCTTTTCAGCCTAAGACATAACAAAGAAGAGACCAGAGACTTAAAACATACCTGACCAAATAGGTCAGCCTCCCAAACACGCTAAAGTGGAAAGATTGCCTTCAGAATTACATTTCGGGTAATTCCGTCACCTGAATTTATTTTCATTTGTGACATTCTGTTACCATGGAAACATACTGTAAATTGTACTCCTTTGGGGCTCATTCATTTAATCTTCCCCTGATGTCCATTTACCACAGGCAGGGTCTACATCTAAAATAAATCATCTCCAGCCTTCGCCACATTTAGAAATAAGTGAACTAACTGCTAATAAGGCCTGTGCGGCATCCGTCGGCAAAGCAGAGCTTCTGGTTTCTATTTTGCAAATGGTTGAAGTACAAATGGGACTGAAATATCAAGCATGCACTAGAAGGAAATAAAAATACTTAAAAATATGACTCATGCTGTCTCTTGATTTTTTTAAAAATGATTGAGTAGGAGGCATGAAGAACTCGTGTGAGTCAGAGAGAAAATATTAGAAATTATATCATCTGATGCTGGTAAGGAAGGGGGATACGGGAGTAGGACACATTTCAATGCATTTTGCAGAAGAATCCTTTGATCCTAGAGACATGCTGATCATCAATGATGCTCATTTTGACACTACAGAGCTTTGGAGTTGTGCACAGGAATAAAACGCCAAGGTTGGCATCAATAATAAAAAGAAAAAGTGATGTGGTTCCTGACCCCTTGGAAAAGTGAGGCGGTTTCAGAAACACAATTATGTGTTTGGTGGTTCACACGAGTGCACCTCCACCTATTTTAAACTAACAGAATGAAAGAGACTGCCTAAATAAAGTGCAAGGAGCCGCGCTTCCTACACCCTGATAGCCCGGGTTGTTTATAATAATGCCAGAAAGTAGACGTGTGAGTCATTGCACATTGGGTTATAGGAAACAATACAAACTGTGTTTCTGAGATTTTACAAAGTAAAGCAGCCCCTCTTTCTAACTTGGGAACTGGAAATTGCCCTAGCCTCTTCCCACAGCTGTCTCTAGGACCCTTTATATTCTCCTTATGGGCAGGTGAAAACATTGATTAGCTTTATTAACTAAATATCAGTGTGAATTTTGGACCAAGGAACTGGTAGTTCCAGAGATTTGACAACCATGTCCTTTTGGAAATGTGTATTGTTTCTGCTACAAAGGCCAGCAACTCTTACAGCTCGGCTTTTAATTAGGTCTCTTGGGTGTCAATGGAAGAATGTTGGATATGCCTGAGAGAATTTAATGGCAAGTTGTAACTCTGAGTGAATTTGTGTCAAAAAATAAAGTTTTTGAAGAAAAGTGGAAGAATGAAATTTTTCTATACTCTATTTTTAATCAAACTTTCTAAAATTCATTTTGGAATTTAAAAACGTATGGGAAATTATATTCTATTATGGATTGTAAAGTCCTTCCATGTATCTTAAAGCTTTTTTTTCTAAATTGATGACACCCTTATTTCTATTTTAAAATACAGTAATACATCATCAAATGTTGGGGATGCTATGGGGAGCAACTGAAATTCTCATATATTGCTATCATATTACTTTGGAAAACCGGAAAGTCCCTAAAAAGTTAAATATGCATATTATCCTTTGATCTAGCAATTTCACTCATATATACACACTCAAGAGAAATGTCCACAAAACACTTGAGTGAGAATTCTGCTGGCAATTGTATTTATTAAGAGAGCAACCCTGGAAATATTAAAGTGTCCATTAGGGGGAGAATGGGCATACAAATTTCAGTATATCCATGAAATCGTCAGCAGTATTATACAAGAGCGAACTATGATTCTTAGAACAACATGTATAAATGCTAAAATCATCTTGTTAGGAAAAGATGCCAGTCACAAAATTTTGTGAACTTCAAAAACAAACAAGACCAATCTATGGGGACAGAAGCCAGAATATTGATTCTCTTGGATAGCAAAGGCTATTGACTGAAATAGGGCTGAAAGGAGCATTCCGGAGTGATGAAATATTACAAATTTTGATTTGGGTGGTTTTTATGTGGAACATATGTATAAAAATATTTGTCAATCTGTACACTTAAGATTTAAGAATTTGCTGATTGGTAATTATATCTCAATTTAAAGATAAATATTAATGAATAACAACATCTACAACTACTTAGGTAAGAAAATTTCTTATGCTCACTAAAGCATCAAATGTATTAAGAATTGAGCTAAAGTACATAAAGAAGGATTCACACACAGGTTAGATAAATATATTAAAAATGATAAATTATGACTTGTGTACCAAATTAGTACCTCACCACAGAATTAATCAACTTCAAGATTATCCTTTAGTAAGTAAAGGAAGCATAAGTAAAGAGTATACATACAGCACATGATCCGAAGGTCTTTTCAATATGCAATCTTACCATCTGCTTTGTTGCCTTCTTCCATCAAGAGTTTTGCAATAGTAAGGAATCCTTTTGCGGATGCCAGGTGGAGGGGCCTATCTCCAACTTCACCACTTACATTTACATCAGCACCGAATTTCAAGAGGAGGCGGGTCACCTAATGAATCCATTCATTTGAAATTAGCATAAAAAGGCAAACAATAATATGAAGCTTTCAGCAGTATAGAAGAACACTTATTTAAGTGGCCTGCTTTTGGGTTATTTTTATCTGCAAATAACAGAACAGCATAATTTTAATGGGTTTAACCAATAAGGAATTATTGATATGTAACCTGACAAGGAGTCTAAAACTGAAGAGATTTCAGGGTTCACGAATACAATAGACTAATAACATTCTCAGAACTCAAGTTCTCTCCATTATTCTGTTCTGTCATGCTCAGTAAGACATATTTCCTCATGGTAGCAAGACAGCAGCGGCTGTTCCAGGCATTACAAACCAAACTCCACAGAGTAGAGTTAAGGACTACCTCTAACTTTTGGGGAAAAATACTATTTTTTCTTTTGTTTGTTTCTAAATGTAGGAACTCCTTCCTAAAATATCTCCAGAAATCACCCTCCCATATCTCTTTGGCCTGGACTAGGTCATTTGCAGCTTTCTAAAGCAGTCCTTGGGCAGGGAGAAAGAATTACTGTGAGTGGCTTCAACTACTCAAGGTCTAACACACAGGGGCTGGGGATGTGGAGACAATTTTCAAGGTACAACTTCTGGACCACAAGTCTTCAAGCAAGGAGAAACATATGGCATGAATGGGCAGTATTGGAATGACAAGCTTTGCCTATGCAACCAATGTGCCTACTACTGACCTCGTAATAAGTGATTAATTTTTTAATTTGAAGGGCCATACATGGTATATTGATTAATAATTAAGATCCAGAGTAAGATAGGACTAGGTTTGATTCTAGAATCTGATTTCTATCAGCAGCATGACCTTGAGAAAATTATTAGTTAACTTATGTAAACTTAAGTTTCTTCATATTTTCAATGGGGAATCATATTATGTGACTTAACTCATGGTTTTTGTGAAGATCAAATGAAATAATAATTTGATGAAGTGCATAGCACAACGGCTATCATATATGTTTAGTTAATGTTATTTATGTTCTTTTTCATTTTTATTGGTGAGATGAAATAATAGTGTTCACCATTCCTGTTTCAGCATTATTGTGAAGACTAGATGAGAGATGAGGGAGCTTTGAAAAAGTTAAAAAAATTATCTCTACATGTTTTGCCTTTGAAAACCTACTTTTGCCTTTCCTTTCTTTTATATCAACTCTCTCATCAGTTTCATAATATAGGTCTTCATTGTACATAAATAATTCCCTCTAAAGTGACACAGAATCTTCTCTAAACACTTTTTCGGAAGTTTTCTATGTCCTGACCCAGCAATAATTTACCTGATTTTTTATTTTCATGGCTGTTCCAAACATTGACCACCAGTGGTCATTTTGCTACTGGAGTTGGCAGTCCTTTTCTGAATGTGTAAGTGAATGGGAGATGGCCGCAGTAGCACTGGCATCTCCTCCAATTAGCTGAGCCTTTATGTCCAAAAGGACAGAAGGGGATGAAGTAATGAAGCACTTAGATGTCTTCCTGGGATTATTTCTAGTAATTTATGGGATTCTTTGAGTTACTTACACATATACTCAGGAACTTTCCACATAATTTATCTAAACTTGATGATGCCTCCCCTGAGAACTTCAAAAGTCACCCCACTAATCTTAAAGGTATGTTAGGATGCCCCTGAATTATTAAAATTGCAGTCAGGGGAGGACCCCCCCTCATTTGTCCTGACCATGGAAGTCTCAATGCAACAGTGAATTCAAGCTCCCAAATTATTTGTACTTCCTGTGAGTGATCAAACAAATATGTCTTGGGCAGAAACCCTTCAAGAATATGATAGATATTTTATATGGATTCCAGGCAAAATATCAGCCAGATGAGATATGGGGAAATTGATTTCCTATAGAGTACAGGATACAAAAGCAAAAGGTTGGAATCAGGCTCTGCTTACTTGCTACGTCACCGTGAACAAATTACTTAACCTTTTGATACTTCAGTTTCTTCATTGTTAAGGTGGTAATAATAAAAGCTCTACCTCGTAGAGTTATTGTAAGATTGAATAAGTCATTACATATAAAGCATTAGCAAAGAGCCTCCCACACAATAACTGTGAGTAAAGTGGTGGCACCACGGTGGAGCAGGTGTGTTTTATATCTTTGTTGGCTAATGGGCAGATCAGCACTAAATTCAGGAGAAACCAGAACAGCAGAAGTTTACTCTCGAGAACCTTGCACTCTAAGCAGATATTTCCACTTACACAGACTCCATAAATTCTGATTATGTGACTTTATAGTAGACAGATTTAAACTATCTCTGAAATCGATTGTCTATTAAGCACTATTATTACATACCTAGGAAATATTGCTCTGGGTACAAAACATCTACTCTCCCACTTAAAAATAAGTAAATAAACAAATGGCAGGGAACATGGCACATTAGGCACATTCATATATCGAATATACCATTCTCCCTGTCAGCATATTTTAGCAAATGACAATAGCTTCCATAAATTACTTATGTGCTTCCTTCACACACAGAAAGTGAGCCCCTTATCATAAAAGGACCATCCACACTTTAGCATAATTTTATAAGACTGTGACTATATTTTCAGGGAAAGTAAACAAATTTAGTTCTTCATCCAACACACACAGAGGCTCTTTATGTTTCTGCTGAGTGATGGGGTTAATCGCCAAAGAGGATGACTCTACAAATAACATGCATTGTACATATCCTGTTTCTGCCTGAAGGCAGACAAGTATGGAATTTTCCCATCTCCTGTGCTTTGGGGCCTATGCTTTCAAAAGCATTTTCAGTGCCTAGCTCTCCAGGGCACTCTGGGCAGCACATCAATGAAATAAGCACTCTTTCCTACCTAGGGTCACGCTGCGCAGGTCTGAGAGCGTCTGAGCGTATGTCAGCTAGCAGGGAAATAAAGGCACAGTGACTGGAACAGCAGAGAGGAACAAGTAAGTTTGACATGCAACTCGAGACCCTCAGGTGGTTCTGTGGCATGACCTCCAGGCAGGTAAAAAAAGGTATAACTCTACTTCATAACTGGAATAACGCTGGAGAGATAAAATGAGGAAGAGTAAACATGGGGCATGCAAAGGATAGTTACGCTTAGGTTTGAAATTACATCTGTTTCTATTCCATCTGATTCTTTTCAGTTCTTTAGAATAGCCAAAGGGCAAGTGTTTTAAAGTAACATAGACACATTTTTTCTTTCAATATGTTATGTTTGAAAATCAAAGGATTTGGGGGGTTAGAATATGGTGCCTAGAATTCTGGCTTGTCCACTTAGACAAAGTGCAAAGACTTCATGATTTGTCTCGCTGATTAAAGACGAATCAGAGGAGACATTTGGTTTAACAGAATAAATATGGGCTTGGGATAAGACATTCCTGAATACCTATTCCGGCTCTTCAATTTATTAGCTGCATGATATTATTGAACTTCATGTGTGTATCATTGATAAGAGGGAGCAAATAACAACTAATGTAGAGTTGGGCAAAATTCGGAAAACAAAATAAGGGTTTTAGCATAATGCTTGCCTATTGTATGAGCTCACTCACATGGAAACTGATTAATGTTAAATAAAATTATATAGCCAATGATAATACTTTAAAAAATTTCATTCTCTATGTACTTTTCCTTTATTACAGAATATTGAGCTTTATAAAAATGTTCCGGTTAAATAATTATATATTTAAAATGAATTACATAATGAAAACACATTCAGCATTTGTTTTATATAGAACTTTAATGAGTTGTTTTATTGTTACTGTCGTTGGCATGAACAGCGACCTTTGCTGAGCATTTGCTAAACAATATATCTCATCCTAACAGCAGCCCCTGCTGTAGGAACTGTCAATAGTTCCCCCATTTTATAGATGAAGAAATGAAGATCAGAGGGATTGCATAGCCTACCCATGGCCACAAAGCTGGGAAGTGTTCACGGTCACGCTGACAGGTTCCTCTGGCCACACACTCACCAGTGTGCTCTGCTCTCTCCTTTGTGCACTAAGGTAGTCAGTAAAAATGAAGAGCTTGACAGCTGTAATACTCACATGGATCTACAAGCTCCCCAAGGAGGGAGCTGATGAGAATATGGCAAAAATAATTCCAAAGATCTTAAATGTGCTTCTCTGAAGGTAGGACAGTTCAACAAAAGCCTGGCATACTAACGTGCCCCCCCCAACCTACCTGTTCATGTCCGTAGAATGCTGCGATGTGCAGTGGAGTAAAGAAAACCGCATCCTGAATGTTGACATTCGCTCCATGCTGCAGCAGCACATCAGCAGCCTGGGAGAAAAAGAGAAAGCTCTTAGTTAGGGACTTCATTCGGGGGCCTCTGTCCATGAAAATTCAGTTCACGCCCCCCCCCATCATCAGGCGTTATCCTGAAGCACAACCTTCTTTCATCTCCTTTATCCAAAACACTCAATGTTTTGTTTTTGCCTAGAACAGTGGTTCTCAACCTTCCTAATTCTGCAATGTATTTTCATTGTTAAAAAGGGGTTGCAACCCACAGGTTGAGAACCGCTGGTCTAGAAAATAAAGACCAAAATCTCTTAGTAGGACATCCAGGGTCCTCTCAGTCTGATAGTCTCATTTTTATAATACATTTCCCATTTTTCTCTTTCATAAACAAACTGTATATTCAAATTGTATCAACTTCCTTGCTTTTTTGAAACTGTATTCATATATAGTACCATTTCTGAAGCCAGAAAGTCCCTTCTGTCCAATATACAGGTGTTTAAACTCCAGCTAAATCTTGCCAGCTCCTCCCAGATTTTCTTGATTTCCCTTCCTTCATTGCCATCTGCCTGGCTACAATGAAATCTTCCCTCCCCTTAGATCTCATGTATACTCTCATTCATGTAATTTAGATCATTTTTCTATTTATGCACATGCTTTGTCTTTGCTACAAAGGAGAAAACGCTTCAAGGAAAAAGCGGATGGTGAATTCATAATCTTACCCTATCAGGTTATCATGCAAATAGTAATCATTCACTGAACATTAGTTAAATAAATGAATGAATTACTGAGCAAGTGAAAACACATCCATAAACACATCAACAGTTAGCCAATTGTCTTCATGGAAAACCATAGTCTGGCAATCGTAGGAGAGGAAAATAATGATTTTTCATTTACTCATTCTAGGTTCAGCAGCTATGGCCTGCAAATCTAAGCAACAAAAGAAGGATGAACATGAATAAAACAGAAGTCTATTAATGTGAACGTGGCACACGCACTTGGGAATACTCAATGATGAGTAATTCTAAGTGGTGGTTAGAAATTGAGTTTATATCTCAATAGTATCTTGACAAAAATTTATTATAAATTTTGTGGAGAGGTAATAAGACAATGGAAAAGGACTTTGAACTTCTAGGGAAAGCAAATTGGGGGAGGGTATATATATATATATATATGAAAAATTAAGGAAAGATAATGGCGAAATTTAGCAAAGTTGGTTATGTAACTTCTTGGGAAAATAAAGAGCATAATATTGAGTTGCCCTTGATGAATAATTTTCTCCACAAGTGAAATTAGGAGCCTTTTTCAGAGTTTCAGGTAGAGAAGTGTCATGGGATGTTTGTTAAAAGGATTGATCTAGCTGTTGTGTTGAGAATAGACTATGGGGGTATGGTTAGAAGATGGGAGACATGTTTTTAGAATCTACTCCAGTAATCTAGGTGAGAGATGACAGTGACATGGACCAGCACTCTAAGTGTGAACCAGGAGAGAATGCTCCAAATCTGGGTGTATTCCATACAGTCAACAGATGCTGCTGATGGATAAGACGTGGAATGAGAGGAGGAGACATCTCAAAGATTATCCCAAGCTTTTAGACTGAGCAAATGGAAGGGTGCTGATTTGGGGAAGGATCTACTCAAAGAAAGACAAAGGCAGAGCAGATTTGTGGAGAAGGATAGATTAGTAGTTTAGTTTGGACATGTAAATGTTAGGTTAGCATTAGTTTAAAGCCAGTGTGTAGTAATGCCAGAAAGTCCTCATTTTCCCTTTCTCATAGAATATGTGCTTCTGGAAGTGATGCAGATTCTTCTGTAAAGAACCTGGTCTCCTACTCACTTAGAGATTTGGGCCTGTGAACCAGCTTAGAAGATTTGGGCCTGTAAATCAGCTCAGGGGCTGAGATGCTCTCTTATGACAACAATTCAAGTTTCAACTTAATGGGGTAAAGTTGAAATCACTTCCACTACAAGCTGAAACAAGGCCAGGATGCTCACTTGCATCACTCCTATTCCACACAGCAGTGGAAGTCCTAGCCAGAACAATCAGGCAGGAGAAAGAAGCAAAGGGCATCCAAATTGGACAAGAGAAAGTGAAACTACACCTGTTTGCTGACGATATGATCTTAAACCTAGAAAACCCTAGAACTGATAATTAATTCAGTAAAGTCCAGTTTAAAAAATTAACATAAGGAATTAGTAGCATTTTTATATGCTAATAACAACCTAACTGAGAATCAAATCAAGGACTCAATCTTATGTGTAATAGCTGCCCCACCCCCCCCCAAAGAAAACTCTAAGAATATATTTAACAAAAGATTTAGAAGACCTCGACAAAGGAAACCACAAAACTATAGTGAAACAAATTATAGATGACACAAGCAAATGGAAAAGTTATCCCACGTTTATGGAGTGGAAGAATCAATATTGTTGATTCCTCAGATTCAACGCAATTTTTATCAGAATATAAATATAGTTTTTTATAAAATTAGAAAAAAGAACTCTAAAATTGGTATAGAACCAAAAAAGAGAACAGAAAGCCAAGTGATCCTAAAAAGGGGGGGGAAAGATGGTGTCATTACGTTACTTAACTTCAAATTACACTATAAGGCAATAGTAACCCAAACAGCATGGTACTGTTGGTATAAAGGTAGACACAGACCACTGGAGCAGAATAGGAACCCAAAAATAAATCCAAATACCCACAACCAACTGACATTTCACAAAATAGACAAAAGCTTACAATGGGGAAAGGATGCCCCACTTAGTAAATGGTCCCTGGAAAATCGAATAGCTTCATGTAGAAGAATTAATTAGATTCCTATTTCACACTTACCCAAAAATCCACTCAAGATGGATTCAAGTCTTAAATGTAAGACCTAACACCATAAAAATATGAGAAGGAAACCTAGGAAGAATTTGCTTGACATTGGCCTAGATAAAGAATTTATGGCTGGGCAGCACCTGTGGCTCAAAGGAGTGGCGCACTGAGCCCCTATGCCAGAGGTGGTGGGTTCAAACCCAGCCCCGGCCAAAAACTGCAAAAAAAAAAAAAAAAGAATTTATGGCTAAGACCTCAAAAGCAGATACAACAAAAATAAATAAATGAGACTTCATTAAACTAAAATCTGTCTGCACAGCAAAATACATAATCCACAGAGGAAACAGACAACTTACTGAATGGGAAAAAATATTCAGAAGCTACAAATTAAGAAAGGTTTAATAATATCCTGCATTTATAAGGAACTCAAATCAGCAAGAAAAACAAAAACAAGTAACCTCAATAAAAAGTGGGCAAAAGAGACGAACAGACATTTTTCAAAAGGAGAGAAACAAATGACCAACAAACACATGAGAAAATGATCAACATCACTAATCATTTGGGAAATGCAAATTAAAACCACAGTGAGATATTACCTTATCCCTCTCAGAATGGCCATTATCAAAAAGTCAAAGAACAACCGATGCTGGCACTGATGCAGTGAGAAGGGAACATTCACACACTTTGTGGGATATAAATTAGAACAACCTCTATGGAAAACAGTATGGAGATTTTTCAAAGAAATAGAGTAGAGCTACCGTTTGATCCATCAGTCCCACTACTGAGTCTTTCCAAAGAAAGGGAAGTTCTTAATATTTCATAAAAATATCACCTGCACTCGTGTTTGTTGCAGCACAATTCATAAGTGCAAATATTTGGAACCAAGCTAAATGCCTAATAACAGAGGAGACTAAAAAAAATGCATGTGTATGTACACATAAACACATATACATACACACGACAGAATACTCCTCAGCCACCAACAAGAATACAATAATGTCTTTTGCAGCAACTCGGAAGAAATTGGAGTCCATTAATCTAAGTGAAATAACCCAGGAACAACAACAGCAACAAAACCCCCAAATACCACATGCTTTTGTAAGTGGGAGATAGCGATGGGTATGTGTGATCATACATGGTCATGCAGACGTTGGAGACTCAGCTGGGGGAGAGCTGAAGGGGAATGTGAAATGAGAAATTACCTATTGGTACAATGAACACTATTCAGGTGACAGGTATATTAAATGACCATATTTCTCCACCACGCAGTTCAACCATGTGACAAAAAAAAACTTGTATCCCCTAAATCTATTTAAATTATAAAATGATTACAAAATAAAGTAGAATACACAATCTGTACAATGAGTTATGTTTCTAATACAAAAAAATAAAACCACAACTAACATTTGCTGAAGGAACATTATGTATCAGGTCCTGAGCCTAGTGTTTCAATGGTATTTAAAGTTTAACCGATTTCATGTCAAACACGAAAGACAGGTGCTACTCTCCCATTTTAAAGAGGAAGAAACTGAGCCGCCAGGAAGCTAGATAATGTATTTGAGATCACTCCTCTAGTGAGGGACAGAACTGGAATTCAAATTCGGGTCTGTTTGACTTCAACATTTATTCCCTGCAGGCTGCTCCTGTGACCTTGATCTCATTAATGCTAACCTTTAAGTAAATGAACTGACTCAATCCCAGACATTAGGAAGCAATCTGTTAGCAGAGGCTCTGAAAGTTCAGATTGGAAATGAATGCCAGAGCCATTTATAACAAGTTCCCTGTATCTTAGGCTTTATATGCCTGGGAGTTCAATCTCAGGAAGGCCTCGAACAATCGAGCTAGATGAAGCTTTTCACAATTTCACTTATTTTAAATATAGCATAAAATAAAGTAGATAGCACCAATTTTTATTGTAAAAAGGACTTTCAAATGTTACCATATAGAGCCAATTTCTTAGGCATGGTTCCAGAACTTACTTTCATTTTAAAAGATAACGGCTCTGAGGCTTCAATAAATAGTGGAAAGCAATTTTTTTTCTTAGTAAGTTTGCACTTATTCAGTCACTCAGAAGGTCAACCTTTTGGCTGAACATTCATTAATTATGAAGTGTTGGCCTTCTGAGAAACTGTCAAAATGTAAGTTTTAATGAAACCATACAGAGTCATCATTGAACTGTAGGCTTTATTTAGTTTGTTTTAAAATTCAAGGAGATATTTAACCATTGAGAGCAAGGTATAATAGAGTAGAATTATCTGTTTTTATTTATATGAGTAAAATGCATTTATTATTTTTATGATTTTTCAAGATAGGGAAAATATCTCCCAGCACTCTTATGTGCCTGGCTGGTGGGCTAAGCCAGGTGTACTCATATAAACAAAGATAGAAGAACATATATCAAATCATATTACTCATGCTTCCTCTACTCCAAAACCCCAAAAAGTTGGCAAACCCACTTCAAAATCGTTGCATTACCTAAAGCAATATGAAGGCACAGATCGAATCCACGTTATTCACCACTGTGATAGACTGAATTGGACTGTATTGGACTGTATTTCTACCACCAAAAAAAAAAAAAGAAAATTTGGAAGCTGTATCTACCATTAGGCATTAGGGAATTTATACATTCATAATCAGGACCCAATTCCATGATAGAAATTCTAAAAATTCAATTCAACAAACATTTATTGATCATTTATTTCAAATTAACCTTGAGAAAACCCCAACTATTTCTTTTGTGCCAAGCACTGTGATTTGAATTTTTGATGCACAGTCTCATTATGATTTTGCATGGCATGCAATGTCGAACAATAGAGTTCACAAACTCACCTTAGGGAAAGTGCTACACCTCTCCTTGCTGAATATCACTACGGTCACCTTCAAGGTGCACCTCCTGGGAGCTCGGCACTGATGCTGGCACCTAGTCCACCCTTCAAAGCGACTTTGGAACCTTTTTTCTGGAAGGGCCATCAGAGCTCATATTATCCTTCTTGTCCTGAACATCATCAAAATGTCTTCCTTTCAATATTTCCTTTATCTTCGGGTAAAGGGAAACATCACTGGGGGCTGATCAGGTGAGTAGGGAGGGTGTTCCAGTACAGTTATTTGTTTACTGGGTAAAAACTCCCTCATGGACAGTGCCCAGTTGGTGTCTTGTTGTGATGTGAAAGTCAAGAGTTGATGATGAAAAATTCAGGTTGTTTTTGTCTAACTCTTCCATGCAGCCTTTTCAGCACTTCCAAATAGGAAATTTGGTTAACTGTCCAGTTGGTACAAATTCATAATAAGCAAATCCTCTGATTTCCAAATAGGTTAGTAATACCTCTTTGAAACTTGATTTGGACAGACAGAACATTTTTGGTTATGGAGAACTGGCTGACGTCCACTGTGGACTTTGATGCTTTGTTTCAGGGTTGTATTGGTAAACCCTTGTTTCATAACCAGTTATAACACAGCCCAAAAATCTGTCTTGCCTGTATAAAAGGTCTTAGAAAACTTTGACTCTTCTTCTTTTTTTTGTTCTTCAATGAACTCCTTCAGAACCATTTTTGCACACACCTTTCTCATGCCAAGATTTTTAGTTAAGATTTTCCTAATTGTTTCTCTATTGCTTTTTTCTTGGTCTTCTTTGCTTCTCACAGTGAATTGATGGTGATTTTGGTGTACAATCCAATGAATTTTTGTAGTGTTCTCATCAGCTTTGTTCATTACTGGCCTCTCTGACCTCTGTCCATCAGTGATGCTCCCTTTCTTTCCTCTCAGCAAAAGGTTTAATCCACGTCTACAATGCCATTTTCTTCCTGGCATTATCCCCATGAACCTGGACTAGTATGTCCTTTACTTCGCTTGCACTCTTGCCACATGTAGCAAGAAATTTAATGTTTGTTCATTGCTCTAATTCAAGCTCTGATATTCTTGCAAAGGCAAACAAAAACACAACAGTAATGAATGCCACTCTGCAAGACACCACCACATATCAACACGAACACAGGTGTGAGACACTGAAAGGTACGTGTGTATGCCAAGGTTAGGAAACATTACCAAGCTGTTTGTACAGTGCTGCCAATGTAAATGCCTAGTGGCAAATTTGTGAAGTTAATTTTCAGACCTTTTATGTTCTATTGTTTTATGATTTTTTTAACTGAGTACATGGTCTTGACTTTTCTCTATTTTTTCAAAAAAAAATTTATGCTCACTCTGTAATCTTTCCAGTAATTATCATCACAGATAAACTACTATTACATAAAATTTTTAACATTTTTTTTAATATTCTAAATGTATCTCTATAAAGTAAAAGAAGTTTTAACTCCAGGTAAAAGGATTCTTACCTGAGGCCCTGGTTAGAATTTAAGGCCCTAGTTAGAATTTAATCATTCTAACTAAAATAGCCAGACCTTATTGTTCAAAATCTCAGAGATTTTTAAAGGTAATACCTGTAAGAGCCAAGGCCCTCACAGTTCTGGACTGTTAAATGTTTTACTACAGTATGATTTTAACATACTTGACTTGGTCCTATTTAGGGTCCTCTTTATCTTTTATCTTTCGAATGTCATTGGTCAAGGATGAAGGAGAAAAAAAAATGGCCATATAAAGAGGAACCAAATGTTCCACGGAGGAGAAAGTAGAAGATAGTAAATTCTAGATGAAATAAAATGGTGGTCAATCTCAGTTTAAATTGCCAAAATCTAATATAGTCTCTTATGCTTAGTAGACTTTCAATAAATATCTACACTTGGAAATTAAATTTTTCTTTCTTTAAGTGGTATTTCTTCCTGGTTTCTTCTTTGGGGTCTTCTTCAAGTTCATGCTTATGCCAATATTTTACTTAAGATTTACAGTTTATTTAAAGCCACAACTTTCTCTTCTTTATGTGACTATCTAAGCTTTATTACTGAGCTTTATAGAGAGCAGAATGATAAGACTATGCTAGAATGACACTCATTTCCATTTAGTGGAAGGTCTGTATTAGAAAAGCTTCATAGGAAAAAGTCTGTGATTCATCAATTCAAAATGATCCCAAAGGCAATAAGGACGTTGACTTAGTTTTGATATCTTGCCAGTTATTACCAGTTCTCACATTTGATGATCAGTTTTCAGTTGTCTTCTCAAGCTATTGCCCTCTTTCCTAACATCATAGTTTTATTTACAGAGTAGTCTACAGTTTTGTACACATTTTCTAAATTCCTAGTCTTGCCTCTTCCTACCTTAATCTGTCTTCAGACCTCACAACTCCAGGGAAATTTCTCTGGAGAATGACATCAAAGGGCTCCTAATTGCCAATTCTTTTATTTTTATTTTGGATTACTATAAGGGTGCATGCAACCAGGTTATATTGTTTGCATTGTACATTACACCATTAGGTACATACAATTAAGTAAAGTCCAAGTAGCAGCTGAGCCCTTCACCCAGGAGGTGAGCTGTATATCCCTACATCGTAACTGATAGGGAGAGCTCAACTCCCTCTTCCCATCTCCCTGCTTCTTGAATTTAAAAGTGTTTTTCTCTTACATGTGTTGTTCATCTACTAGTTTCATACTGAGTACATTGAATGCCTGCTTTTCCATTCTTGTGATACTTTACTTAGAGGGTGGTCTCCAACTCCTCACAGGTAAATAGAAAAGATAGGAAGTCTCCATCTTCCTTTATGGCTGAATAGTAAGTATTCTGTGGTATACACACACCGCAGTTTATTAATCAATTCATGGGTTGATGGGCACTTGAGTTGTTTCCTCATCTTTGCAAGATAGTGAATTGAGTTGTTATAAAGATTTGAGAGCAAATGGTAAAAATTTTTTTTGGCAGCCTTTTTGTAAAGAAGTATGAAAAATTCTCAAAGACCTAAATATAGACCTTCCTTTTGATCTCACCGTCCCATTAGTAGGCATCTACCTGGAAGAAAAAAACATCTAATTGACGATTGTAATGGATAGTTTTTAGTCTGCAGTCAATTCTTATAATTTTATGTTGCCTGAGGATTCATTTTTGATATAAACTGAAGTTTTTTATACCCCAAGCAAGGATTAGTCACCCTTGACACAGTTTTTAATTCTCTGCCTCCTCCCCATTCCTCAACATGGTTGATTAAGATACCTACTGTGTACAACCACCTCCTGAAAGCTGGATGCAATCCACTTGACGTGATCCTTTGATGCCCACACCAACATGAACTGGGCAGCAGGCATTCAGTGGGGACCCCCTCTCAACCACAACAGTTTTCAAAGGAACTAGAGTCTTACTCCAAATTCACCAATTCGAATTTCCCTTAGAAATCTACTTGGGTAATAGCCCATATCCCAAGGCTTTGTCATGCATCTCTATATCTCTCTATCTCTGTCTCTTTCTCTCTCTCCTTTGTGTGTCCTAAACAGCTCCCATTGGGCCTATGACCTGTGTTTCCCTCTTTTCTCTGGGATCTTATAGGTAATAAAGTTATCCTGTTATTTCTCATGCTTGTTGAATTGCCTCCCCTGTGTCTCACCTAATTAATTTCTTTCTTGGTGATTCTCCTAGAAAGAGGCTATTTGGGGACAAATAGGTCAGATAGGAATCATGTCCACAAATTTCCTGTGAGAGGAGCACCTAGTCACAGGTTGGAGCCTTAGGCAGTAGGCTATTCACCCAGATAGAGAGATGGCCCCCAAAAGTGACACTATAAATACCCATGACCAAATTCATGAGGCCCTGTTAGAGCAGTGCCAAAGCTCACGGACATTCCTATGAGAGAGACCACAAGGCAAAATTAACAAGATAAAGATATAACATGTCCTTTTCCTTATTTTAATGTTTATCTGGCATTTGTCACTATTGTTTGCTTCCTCTTTAGGATTCTAACCTTTAGATCATTTGATGCTACAATGTTTGAGTTTTCTTCCTACTTCTTATTATTCCTCAACAGAGATGGGTCTTTCTGTTTATCTCGTTAGTGTTGCTTTTTCCTCACTGACAACTTATGCCTCCTTTGTTCGCTTTTGTCTCTTTTAATTCCCTCATGTTAATTAATGGCATGTAAAGCATTTACCACAATGCTTGGAAATGAGAGCAAATGTTCCATAAGTGGCAGCTATTAGCTGTTTTGTTCTACACTTGTCCTGGTTGATTTTATCTATTGACATAACTATCACTCTGCCTCCTCTCCTCTTCACACACACACACACACACACACACACACACACGTGCATGCATACACACACAAGCATGCATACACGCGCACCCACACACGCATTTTCTCCAACTCTCTCCAACATAGGATCTGCCTTTCTCAGCAACTGAAAGTCCATTGTGTTATCTCCACCCTATTTCTCAGCCCTTACCTACTCTGGGCAGATCCCATCCCCTGCATTGATCTGGTTTTGTCACTGCCCCTCTGATTTTTGTAATTTTGAAAGATTAGAAGGTACAGGAATGTGTGTTATGGATTAGGAAAATCTACCTTATCTAATTCTTACAACAATCTTATAGAATTGTTATTAATAGCACTGTTTATAAAATAAGAACACTGAAGCTCAGAGTCATTCAGCTTGTAAGGAAAAGCATCAAAGTTGAAATGCAGCTTTATGGGCTCCCAAAGCACCATATTGCCCCATGCTGCTTTGTGTCTTATGTATTCTACAGGGCAGCTAGTAAGTCCTAGGCACTGTGGACAGCCTGATAGAGAGGGTTGGCCTTAATTTTCAAGGGCTTTCCAGTGATGATCACATAGGCAGCATATTATTAAGAAGGATCATGACTATATAATTATTTGCAATTGACTAAAAAAAAGGTAAAGTTATTCTAGGTTGTATTAATGCTCTTGAAGAGTCATAGTTAATATAAGGAGAAACTGAGAATTTTTCTCAGAGTTTTTCTTATAGGGAGGTACCAAATTACCATAAGAAAGAGTAAAACATGTCTGATTTGCATCTCAGAAGGCTCTGTCTAGGAATAGTATAGCAAGTGGAATGAAAAAGCAAGTGGAATGAAATAGTATAGCAAGTGGAATGAAAAGCAAGACTGGAAGAAGGTAATCGGTTAGCAGGATCCTGCAGTAAGTTAAAATAAGGAGAGATAAGGATAAAACACGCTGTGGTAGTAGTGGTGGCCGGTAGATGGTATGTATCATGGTGGTAGAATCAGCATGACAGCACATGGGAGGACTAGAATGAGGAAAGATGAGGATAAATTCTCAACAAATGATAACCAGAAAAGAGGAAGCCCACAAAGGAGGATTAACATGCTGATAAAACTCTCTACTTCATATAACCTACAGTTTCCATCTCTCAGAATAACCATTTATACAAGCTAGTTTCTTGCAATTGCCCTTTGCAATCCAGCTCCACAGCTGGTTTGCATTGGGCCAATCTCTCAGTCAAGATTTAGACATAATTCTCACGTTTTCAAAAAATCGAACCAAAAGTGATATTAATCAAAGCTACCAGGAATTGCTTATCTGTTTGTATGAAAGATTTACAGTACTTAGAAAGCATTTTAGATGGAAGCATTTACTTCAGAGTTACTAAGCCCTTCTTCTGTGCTCTATTTTCTATAGGCTTTTTATTTATTTTTAATTATGTATTTACTGCCTGGAACCCATTACAAATATTAGGTACAAAGTTGCTATATGTGTAGTCCCCAGTCCCTGAGCTATGGAGCCATACAGGCTGTGACCTGTTAGAAAACAGGCTGCACAGAGGAGGTGAATGTCAGACGTGGGGGCAAAGCTTCATCTGTGTTTACAGCCACTCCCCATAGCTAGCATCACCACCTGAGCTCTGCCTCCTATCAAATCAGTGGGGCTTTAAATTCCCATACCAGCATTAACCCTAGAGTACACTGCACCCAAGGATCTAGTTTGTAAACTCCTGCTAGGAATCTCACTCCAGATGATCTAAGGTGGATCTGAGGCAGTGATACTCGTGCTGGGGAACAACTGCAATTACAGTTTCTGCCTAGCAGTGAGGTTGGACTGCACAAAGACCATAATACATCAATTGCTTACAGACTCATATCAAAGCTATATGGCCAGCAACAATTAAGCTGCATTTAGCAGCAGGCTTTAAGTCAAACCTGAAACATATTTTAGTCCATGCATGGCCCGTCCTTTAGTTTATTTTACCACTTCTGTCCGTGCCTCTTTCCCACAGTGTCCTTACCTCAGCCACAGTTTGGGGATGCCTGCAAGCTAATCTTAGCAAAAATGAGTAAAACAAACAAACAAACAAACAAACAAACAAACAAAAGCTGCTGTAGAGCTTCCTTGAAAAGGGAGAAAGACTATAGTCCTGGCTACTTAGGAGGCTGAGGCAAGAGAATTGCTTAGGTCCAAGAGTTAAGGTTGCTGTGAGCTGTGACATCACGGCACTCTACCAAGGATGATGTAGTGAGATTGTCTCAAAAAAAAAAAAAAAAGAAAGAAAGAAAAGGGAGAAAGACTCAATGATGAAGCAGAAGACTCCAAGATGTCCAACAAAATGAAAGCTGCATTTAAAATACACAGAGTTGCCTCTGCCCTTCCTTGCCTACCTACCCTGGCAAGGGAGGCCTGATTGCTGTCTATGGCAAGTGTATCTTTCTCTGTAAGCTTATATATTGCTCTTACTCTAAAAACATACCTTTGCCTTCCTTAATAAACTATTCTCTGTGCTTGCTTTAAAAATAATCATAAAAAATTATAAAATACCCAGATTCCTACTTAAGTTATGGGTTCATTGCAATAGGTGATTCACATTCTCCAAACCTGCTTTGTGGTAATTAGCTACCCATGAAACCTTCAAAATGGCTTTGCCACATGTATACCAAGCACTCTGCATTGAACGACAAGCCCTCAGAGCTAATGAAAAGAAAGAGAGAGAGAGAGAGAGAGAGAGAGAGAGAGAGAGAAAAGGTGAACACAAAGGACAGAAGCAATCATGGAAGGCCAACGTTTCATCAACTGTGTCCACACTGACAGTGTCACTCTTAAGGGCTGAGCACATGGCTAAAGCTAAGAAGCCCTTTACTATTGGTGAAGAGCTGATCCTGCCAGTGGCTTAGGACACCCTTCTAAGAGAGGATGCAGTTCAAAAGGTGGCTCCAGTTCCTACTTTGTCTAGCACCATAACTAGACAAACTGATGAAATAGCAGAGGACATGAGGACAATTTTTAGAAAGGATTAATGAGTCACCATGGTACACAGTCCAGGTTGAAGATTCTACTGATGTTGACAACAAAGCAACCATGCTTGTTTTGTGAGATACATGTTTCAGGAGGATGTGTATGAGGATATGTTACACGTACTTTTGTTGCCAACCAACATCACCGCTACAGAACTATTAGAGTCTTAGAATGATTACACATAAGGAAGAAGGAACTGGGCATTCTGTGCTGGTATATTCATGGATGGAGTGGCTGCCATGGCTAGATAGCTTTCTGGTTTTATTAGTCGGGTCAAGGAGGACATTTCTGAATGTGAGTCTACTCACAGTGTCATCCATAGAGAAATCCTGGCTAGCCGGAAAATGTCACCTGAACTAAACAAAGTTTTGCAGGATGTAATTAAAATTCTCAACTACATTAAAGTAAACGGCCTTAGCTCCCATCTCTTCATGCAGCTCTGTGAGGAGATGATGCAGAGCACACACGTCTTCTTTCATACACAGAAGTGAAGTGGCTTTCTAAAGGTGGATCACTGGCCAGAGTTTTTAAATTACAAGAGCTGCCCCAGAGATTTCTTTTAGAAAAATAGTCACCACTGGCAGCATATTTCAGTGACAGAACTGGTCATAAAACGTGCATATTTGTGTGACATATTCAACCTGCTCATTGAACTCAATCTGTCACTTCAGGGGAGAACAACACCTGTGTTCAAGCTGGCAGAGAAAGTGGTTGCATTCAAAGCCAAACTGGAATTATGGGGCAATGAGAGAAACCTGGGATTTCTGATATGTTGCAAACATTAGCAGAGATTTTTAAAGAGACAGACACTTTTTCTCCCCACTGCTGCATGATCACCTATCTTAGCTTTCAAAGTGTTTGAGCATCACTTCCCAACTGCAGAAGGCCCCTGAACTGGGCAGGATTGAACCCGTGACTCATTTGTGAATAAGCCAGGTGTATCAACTGTGTCCATGCCAGATGAGGATCAGCTGCTTGAGATCACAAAACATGGTGGCCTCAAAAGGATGCTTGTGACAATTTCAAATCTCCATATGTTCTGGATTAAAGGCAAGGTGGAATATTCTGGATTGCCACAAAAGCACTGAAAGCCTGTTTCCATTTGTAATATCCTACCCTATCTGTGTGAAGCACAGTTTTCTGCAGTGATAGCAGCCAAAAGGAGATTACTGTGTTCACTGGACATAGCAAACACCTTGGTGTCGCTGTCTCCCATCGCCCCCAGATGGGACAGTCTACTTGCTGAAAAACAAGCTCAAGGCTACCACTGATTCTGCATTATATGAGTTGTTTAGTTATTTCATTATGTATTACAAGCTAATAATAATATGAAGTGCATAATAAATGTAACGTGCCTAATTCATCTCGAAACCACCCCTCATTCTGTTCATGTAAAAAGTGTCTTCCATAAAACTGGTTCCTCATGCCAAAAAGGTTGTGGACCACTGCCCTGTATGACATGGTTACAGAGTTTTTCAGTTATAAAGTTGACTAGGTATTTTTGTAAGAATTTTTTTTCCTCCTATAGCTCCAATTAAGTATTTGAATAAAAAACCTATTGCAAAATCATTTCTCCAGGCTGTCACAGAAATGAAGTTCTCTCACATGGTATTTCCCTTATTATCACAGGTTAAAATTAAATTGGATCCTAGAACTACTCAGAAAATGATTCCACAAGATAATATTATCAACAAAAGTAAAAGGATGGTCCATTTTCTTAGGCTGTGGGAATAAAACTTAGAGACACATAAACATGTACATATAATAAAATAATTCCATAAATTTAATATTACTTCTCAGGAGATGAGGAAATAAGTAGAAAAGCTGTGAAGAGAATCAGGATGGGGCCAAGGGTGGAGATGTAAGAGATACCATTTTATAGAAGTAATAATTGAAACCATCAAGTTACCTCATTTCTCCAATGTAAAAAGAGATATTTGTGGAATATTTAAGGTTAAAAATGGAAGGGAAGGTAAGCAGAAAAAGAAGAGTTATCCAGGAAGGAAGAAGAGAACAGATGAATTCCTATCAAGGAAGCCCACAAAAGAGATATTTTTAAGAAAAGAGGGGCGAAATTTCCTGCACCTTCTAGTTAATCATCACTTTGCTGTACTATTTGCTTTCTTAGATAGACATTTTTCCTCATCATTTCCTTATGCGAAGGTCTTATTTTAAAATTCCTGGCTGAGAAAGCAGGCTCCCAATACTGATGATATAATGAACACATCGTGTTCTTTCATTTCATAAATCATACTTTTTCTTATGGATTTATTTCTATAGTTTACCAGTATATTGCAATTACTGAGACTTGAAAATTGTAGTACAAGTTATAGACCCTTTCCCAAACTCTACACACCCTCAAGGGGAGAAGCACTTGACGACCAGGTTTCTCCTGACTTTCCTTTCCCAGTCCAAGTCACCAGTGCCTCTGTCTTCTCTTTAAGCTCTTCTGGCAAAGCATTTTGAAAACAAAAGTGATTTGTCTCCACTGAAAAAAATCCACTACTCAATAATACGCTGAAGGTGAATTGGAGTCAACAAAGAGAAAATATAAAGGAAAACATAAAGATTTTACCTTTTAGACAAGGCTAAGTAATAAGAAGACTTGTGAAAATTATATCAATCATTAATGACTTCCTATGAGGTATAATTTAAAAGCATAAAGGGTAACACCAACAGCTCAGTCTTGGGGTTCAGTGTTAGTCCTTTTACAAGTTGATAATAATTAACATTCCTTTTTTGAGCTTCCTCATTAGTTAAGCCACAAAACTATTTCATGAACTGAAAGATACCACTTTAATTCATTTTTAGGATAGCAGATCTGGATAATCCATTGTACACTACAGCAATGTTTATTTAATAATAAAATTGAAAATATTTGTTGGTAATTTTAGTATACATGATGCAGTAAAATTGGTACAACCACAGTTGTGAAAATGTTTAACTGATTATAACACACTATCCTTTACAGACAATAGAAATCAATTTTAGATATTTTTCTTTCTAGAAAGGAAGTTTATCAAGATGAAGAACGAATATCACCTTGTCAGAGATGTATTATCAGGACAGAAAACAGTAGGCAGAATGATGGTAATCCCATTCCATTGCGGTTAAACCATGCTAAGGTAAATACAGGGAGCTAATAATAGAAGCTTACCATAAAAATTACAAGAAGCACATTATCAAATCTGACCAGTAGCTTTGGCTTCAGAATCATAAAGGGACAAGCCTAAACTTTTAAATCCCAGCACATGACTAGGACATGGCTGAGATTGTATACTAACTCTGGCAGGCTTGTTCCAGATCTACATGCCTACCTCTATGTTGTGCTATGGTCAAAAACATTGCTATAGGATCCGAGTTTGCCAATTTTAAAAAGATTTTTCAAATTTTTATTCAATGAATTCAGAACTCAGCATAATTATTATGACAAAATGGAGTTGGGTGATACCTGGTAGTAGAGAACTTGGGCATAGCACCCCTTTCTTGCTCCCTGCATGACCTCCAAGGTTCCACTGAAACCTTAGACATCAGAGAATGCATACTAGAAAACATCTTTCCACAAGTTTTGGAGAATAGAATTGCCACCACATCTACCTGCTAGTCTGTCTTGCTCCTAGGAGAATACGAGGCCGAAAACATGAGTCTAACATCATGCTTAATTTCCTGGGACATCTAAGCCCGTATCATACAGAAATAACAAATAATCTTTCTATGGATTCATCTATGTATATATTTGCCATTGTCTTTACTAACATATAGGTGCTATTAGTTATACATGAGGCTAAGTATTATAGTACCCTTAAGTACAAGCTTGACATAATAACTAATTTCTAATAACCAAAATATGGCAAATGTTACGGAATATCACTTCCAAGATTCAGTTATAAAAAGACTGACTCTGTCTTACATGAAATCTCTTGATCTCTCCCTCAGATGTCTTTTAGTAACGTGTCCCATGGATAAGAGGACCGCATGATAACACATGTCTTTGGCTATGAGCCAGAGAGGACTCAAAGCCTGATAAAGTCTATAGGAGTGAGCATGGAAGTAGATTCCTTTCCTACCTCTCATTGATATGACCACAGCTCCACTGAACACTTTGCAATCTTGTGAGAGAGCCTGAGGACCCAGATAAGCCACCTTTAGATTCTTAACCTACAGAAATTACAATATAATAAATGTTTGGTTTTAAGTTGTGACGTTCTAAGGTAATATTTATACTATGGATAGCCATAGGTAGGTAATATCCTATTATGCCTCTCAATCCATTACTGAAAGTATTCAGATCAAAACTGACTTTTAGATTGGAATAATTACCTACTTTCAACATGTAAATAAGAGGAGTAACACTTCAATTCAACAAATAATTTTGAATACCAAGGTATTCTAAGCACAATGCAAGGTTCTGAGGGTCAAAGATAAATTAATTTCCCAAAAGCAATAAACAGGTTAGCGAAAGAAAAATAAATATCATGTAAAGTATATGTGAATTTCATGGTGATGATATATGGGTATCATAACAAAAGAGAGAGGATACAGGTTATTCTGTGGAAGATGGAGAGAGCTACAAAGGTGGTGTACACCTGGGACTTAATGTAGGAGCTTTTAAAGCATACAGGAGAAGATCAACCAGTTTACTCATCCATCAAAAACGTTTGATAGTTCACTAGTATGTGACAGAGGATAGGCTTGCCGAATTATTCAATTTCTCAAAATCTAGGTCAAAGTTTCCTTGCCTCATGAAAACTTTTAAACCTTGAGGTTTATTGGACTAATTAACCAGACAAATGATTAAAAATCCTTATAACCCGAGAGTCACATTGACACTTTAAAAAATAATTTACAGATATTCTATGTAGAATTACTGAAAAAATCTCTAGATACCATAAATCTACCTTAAAAAATGTAGACTTCCTCTTTCATCCAATATGAAATGCCAAGGAAGAGATTACCCTTGCCTGACACAATTCCAAAAATGGCCAAATGTACGAAGAAACAATTTTTAACAAACTAAATTGGATATCAGCAATGAAGGACAATAGTTCCTCAGAGATTGGAACAAAAATATGAGCCCTACAATGCCCCAGTTTGTTATCTAAAGAGAGTTTCTAGGCCATGATAGAGGAAGAAGAAATTTAGCCAGACCCTGGAGTATTAATTCATTTGGGAAGACATACTTGAGAGTGTAGAGAAATCAAAGTGGCTAGAATTCATAAGACAAATTACCAAAGACAAGAAACGTCATAAAGAAAGAACTACAAATAAATGCTGAGTGCCCCCTGGAGGATTTGGCTGGGCATTTATCAGCATGTAGAGGTGAGGAAACTGGGAAATGAAGCATCTGAGAGGATCAGTGGCAATAATGTGGCACAATTCACAGCAATAGGCTCACACAGGTCCAGGTATAATCCCTAGTCCAACCACTCTGGCTGGAAAGCCTCATTTGGGGGCATTTGGTAACATATGCACAAGAGATTCCCCTAAGATGTAGGTAATCAGCTCTACACTGAGCCCTATTTCATTTCCAACAAACAAATCTTAAAATCTGGGCCTAAAATAGATTAACTTCATCTTAGTAGGATTAGGGATAGGGATTGTCTAAAGAATATTTATAGAAATTCAAAAATATACATAACAACAAAAAAATCAATGATATATGCTGTCAGTCCCATCAGAAATTACCAGGAATGCAAAGAGGCAAGAAAATATGGCTTATAAATAAAGAGAAGAAGCAATCAATCACAGATGACCCAGAACTGATACATTAGACAATAGGACAACAAAATAGTTATTGTAACAATATTTTATATATTTATCACCAGGAGAGGTATGAAAATATAATAAAAACTAAGGCCACATTTCTACAGATGAATGCTATGTGATATGTAAAATAAAAACATAGCAAATGGGATTAATAACATATTAGACATTACAGAAGAAAAAATTAGTAATCTTAAAAATAATAGCAATAGATAACTATATAAAATGAATCATGGAGCAAACAGAATTTTTTAAAAATGAAGAGTTTCACTGAGAGTTTGGACAACACCAAACAGTATAAAATGTGTGTAATTAGAAAGGGGAAAGGAAAACAATATTTAAAATGAAGGCAGAAAATATCCCAAAGTTAATGAAAAATATAAATTACTGATGAAAGAAATTCAATAAATCCTAAAAATCTCATTAAAGCTCAAAATCAGTGGTAATGATGAGATTTTAAAAGTAGTGATAATAATGTAGGTATTGAAGGATACACATTAAAAGGACGGCAGATTTCTCATCAGAAATAATGCAAATTAAGAAGACAGTGGAATGATGTAGCTTTAAAGTACTATAATGGAAAAGAAAAACATGTCATTTAGAATTCTACACTTAACAAAAATATCTCCAAAACACAACAAAGAAATGAAGTCTTTTCCAATCATATAATACTGTGAGCAAAAGATTTGAACAAAAATTCTATCAAAGGAGATCAAGAAAAGATACAGATGATAAATAAGCACATGAAAACATGCTGAACTCATTGGCCACCAGGAAAATAAAAATTAAGACCACGATGACACATCCCTGCATACCTATTAGAATGGTTAAAACTTAAAAGATTTACCATACTAAGCAATGGTGAGCAGTGTTGGAATTGGAATTCTCACACACTTGTGATGGGAATGTAAAATAGTACAAGCACTTTGGAAACAGTTGATCAATTTTACAAAAAGTTATATGCAAACTTACTGATGCAGCCCCTTTACCCTTGGCTAATTTTCCAAGAGAAATAAAAGCATACTCACATATCCATAACCAGCAAAGACTGGTTCTGAAGTCTTTATTGCAGTAGGGTGATCTGGGAAGGCCTCCCCCAGAAAAAATGCCATTAAACTACAACCTTAAAGAGGGAAGGGAGTAAGACATTCAGTAACTGAGAAGGAAAAGTCCAGGTAGGAAGGAGGGCAGTGCAGAGGTTCTCCAGCAGGAAAATGCCTTAAGGTTGAAGAGACATGAATGCCAAAGAGTGGAGATTAAGGTTAGAAAGGAAATGAGTTCTCTTGCTCTGAATAATGCGGTAAGACTTCGGAACAGCAGAGTGACAGGATCTAATAATTTTTTTTAAAGTCTCACTCTGGCTACCATATCAGAATAGACTAAGGGAGAAAGGGCAAAAGAAAGGATCAAGTCACCTGCTTTTACGTGATGTTTGTCCAAGTTTTCATCACACTGGTGATGCTATATTGGTGTGTATATTTGATCATCATTCTTTCCCATTAGACCATAAGCTCACTGAGGCTGGAAATTGTACATAATTTTACTCACCATTAATTGCCAGCATTGAGCATAGATCTTAGAACTTATTAGCTGCTCGGCAGATATTTCTTTAATAAATTAATGAAAGAAAGAATGAATATATTATTATATTTAAACTTTTGATTTCTTTCACAGTTCATGAGCTCCTAGATGACACAGAAAGCTACATTTTATACTTCTTTGAATTTCTACAACTCTCCTATGTCCACATATATAAATGCTCAATAAATATTTGCTGACTTGATTTGCTGTTTCCTATTCTATTTTTTGCATCTTTTACAATACATATTTCCTTGAAGAAAAATATGTAGAATTCAATAGAAATCTTCTAAAAAGTCATGATAAGCTTTAAAAAGTCTAAACAGGGAACATGAACTCTGAAGGTTTACATATTGCCAGAAACTATAAAACTCACACAAAGGAGAATCAATGATGGATTTTTTTTTCGCCTGTCTTTTGGGAAATAAGACTTGATAATAGAAGTTTATTTATAATCATAGCTGCAAAATTGCCTCTAGGAAAGCAACAATAATAGGGCAAGCTATCTTGTTTTCTTATAAATCCAATTAAAAAAGCCCAAAACTCAGTTATATTTGTCAAAAACACACTGAGGGAACCAAACCTACAGCATTTCCCAAATCAAATCTCAGCACAGTTTATAGCTCCCTGGGCATTGTAATACACAAATGTATGCATTAATTGGTTGACTGAATTGACCAAAAAACAAAATAATAATACAGTTTACTGGTTGGAAATATTTGATAAATTTTAAATACATAATAAATGCATTATTCATTTTCTAGTGGTTCTTTTTTAGGCTGAAAACATGTAATGTTTTAAACACTCATCGTATGAATAGTATTTAAACTAGACCAATAACGGACTACTCACTGTTTCTGATTGCTTTTTCTCCTCTAAAGACACCTTTACCTGTAAAATTGCTGTTAAGAGCTGTCTTTCACTATATGACAAATTCCCATTACTAATTCAAAACAAAATTTAATTTCTTTCCATGAACAATTTGTATGCAAATTATGGCGTCTTTGCAGCAGTCATATAATAGAGATGTTCCGATGAGTTCTTGTGGCTTCTTTATGGTAATGTTCTTCCACATGCTTGTATTTTGGTCGTAATTAATGGAGGTTTAATACAAGACATTCTGTGATATTTTCATGATAAGACAAGCAATGAGTGAGTTAGAAACTTAAAACAAAAATTTCAAATTGCTTTTCTTCCTTTGGCCTGTTTCCCAAGTATAAACTACGAATGACTCAAATCATTTTTCTAAGTTCTAGTAAAACATAAAATACAGCTTAAGAGAGTGTAGAGTCTTAACATTATTATTTAAATATGCTTTCCCCCAAACTCTCAAAAAATTAGGGGAAATGAAGTCTCTCTCTCTAATATATGCACACATATACTTAGTCTTTCATTTTGTTATAATTTTGATCATCTCTGTATTAAGAACTTGGGAATGTTTATGAAGGTGTATATGACATCATGGTGTTCTACCTACCCAGCAGTATGGGATGCCATTCTTTTTTTTTTTTTTTTAACAAGGTGTGCTACTTCTATTTTTTTCACTGAGATATGAAAATGGTATATCCAGTCCTGTTAAGAAGTAATTTGATTGCTCAAATTTTTAAGCAGATAAATAATATATAGGTGAGAGAGAAACAAATGATGTAGAAAGTTACTTTTTTATTGCAAATATGTTTAAAAAAACTGTTATGTTACTGAGTTCCAAAAAGCATTTTCACTAATAATCAGAATCAATCAAGAAAATGCATATCTCAGAATGTTTTGAAACACAAGATTTTTTCTTCTTTGTTGCTGTTGTTGCTTTTGTAGTTCCTCTGACATACATCCTTGACCTAACATTCTAGATTTTCACCAAAGACAGATGAAAAAAGATAATAGAAAGCAGAAAATCCCAAAAGATTTATCAGTGGGGAGCCTTGAGAATAAATGTTTTAAACATAAAATTTAAAAGCTTGGAAATACTGAAGAACATTATATACATATATATATATATATATATATATATATATATATATATATATATATATTCAATGGACTTTCTCCTGCCAGTGTCCCTGAGGAAATCTTCCCAAAGGTTTCTTCTCTTAGGCTATGAAGAGTATTGGTTAAGAGTTCAGTATTTGGGGTCATATATCTTGGGTTAAAATCTAGATTAAAATATTTAATAGCTGTATTATTTGGTATAAATTAATTTCTTTTTTATTAAATGATAGCTGTATACATTAATGCAAACATGGGGTACAGTGTAGTGTTTTCATATACAATTTGAAATACTTTCATCAAGCTGGTAATATAGACTTCATGTCATTTGCTTAGTCATTGTGTCAAAACATTTATATTCTAGTTCTAGAAAAGTTCACTTGTACCCTTGTTAGACAGACCATATAGGTGATCACCTATAAAAATTAATTTCTTTGAGCCTCAGTTTTCTCATC
>CAUYTI010131028.1:0-19936 GCA_963575145.1 Galago senegalensis
GTCCCAGCTACTTGGGAGGCTGAGGCAGGAGACTCGCTTGAGCCCAGGAGTTGGAGGTTGCTGTGAGTGTGATGCCATGGCACTCTACCCAGGGGGATAGCTTGAGGCTCCGTCTCAAAAAAAAAAAAAAGAAAGAAAGAAATTGGCAACATCCTCAAAAGTCAGAGGATCTGAAAATATAGACATAATGGTCAATGTCACTGAGTAGTACTGGGTATAGTAATGCACGCCTGTCTTCCCAGCTACTTGGAAGGCCAGAGGCAGGAGGATCCCTTGAGCCCAGGAGATTGAGACCAACTGGGGCTCAATGGCAAGACTCCATCTCTTCAAAAAATGTAAATGAAAAGCACACATGCTGTGAATACATTACAGTATATTATAATCCATCACCATTGAAGGATATTTGGGTTGTTCTAGACTTTGAAAATTATGAAGAAAGCTGCTTCAAACATTCATTTGTGTGAACAGAAGTTTTCATTTGTCTAGGGCAGATAACCAGGAGTGGGATTGATGTGTCTTTGAATATGTTTCACTTCATTTTTTTTCTAGTCAAGTGAAGCAGTGGGAGTGGAGAAGGAACAGAGGAATCTGTACCTGGTTGTGATCAGTTAATCGTAAATAACACTGCACTTGGACTAGTCAACTTTTTTTTTTCATTTTTTATTTTTTGAGACAAAGTCTCACTCTGTTGTCCTGGGTAGAGTGCAGTGGTGTCATCACTGCTAACTGAAACCTCAAACTTCTGGGCTCAAGAGATCCTCCTGCTTAAGACTCCTGAGTAGCACAGCTAACTTTTCAATATTTAGTAGAGATGGGGTGTTGCCCTTGGGCTCAGGGTGTTCTCAAACTTCTGAGCTCAAGCAATCCTCCTGCATCAGCTTCTCAAGTATATGTTTATTAATAACTTTATAAAGAACAGACAAACCATTTTCAGAGTTGTATATCTTGTATTCCCAGAAGAAATGTATGAAAGTTCCAGTTGCTCCACATTTTCCAGAGCACCTGGTTTTGTTGGATGTTCTAAGATGTAGAAAGCCTACAATGTGGGGAACCATGACAACTGAACTTGTCAAATAAAACCCTTTGACATGCCTCATCCAGTGAAACCTTAATTTTCAGAAGAAGATATAAAATTTTAACTGTTGACACTAGAGTTGAGAGAATCCTAAGAAGTATACACCAATTCTCCGATCCCTCTGGTTTGTCAGATCTGAAAAGTAGAAAGTTTATAGTAAGTAGGTGTCAATTTCAGAAAAGTAAATGGAGTTAATGGCCAGGGCTGGGTCTTATTTTTTTATATACTAGAAGATCCTTGGCTCAGCGCCTGTGGCTCAAGCGGCTGGGGCGCCAGCCACATACACCTAGGGTGGCGGGTTCGAATCCCCAGCCCGGGCCCTCCAAACAACAATGATGGCTGCAACCAAAAAATGGCCAGGCGCTGTGGCGGGCACCTGTAGTCCTAGCTACTTGGGAGGCTGAGGCAGGAGACTCGCTTGAGCCCAGGAGTTGGAGGTTGCTGTGAGGGTGATGCCATGGCACTCTACCCAGGGGGATAGCTTGAGGCTCTGTCTCAAAAAAAATAAAAGTGGATGATTATTGTATAAACGCTTAATGCCCTTTCAGAAACTGTTAAGATGAACGTATGTTTTTTTTTCTATTGCTTTCATAAGTTTAGTAATGTTGAGCCATTCTTACATTTCTAAGTAAACTTTTATTTTGGTAGTTTGATTCAGTTCCATTTTGATGCTTAATCTTACAGAAAATGTTTGGTATGTGTTTTTCCTAGAATGGATGATGAACTTGTTGTTGGACATAGTGCAAGATAAGACATCTCCAGCTTCTCTCATACATCTGGCTTTTAAATTTCTTTACATCATCACCAAGGTAAAGCTAACATAGCTTTGGCAGGCACCTCCCTGATAGTTTGGTCCCTAAGCTGCCCTCCCTAGTGTTCTCTCTCAGTAGGGTGGCCCTTAGGCCTAGCTTGTGGGTCTCTTTCTCTTTCACCATCTGTTGAGAATCAGACCTTATTGATACCTTATTGATCCCTGGGGTCCTCTGGCTGATGCAGTATCCAAGGTGCTGAGCGTCTTGTACCCAGCTAGGAAAGGAAGCAGGGTAGGAAGGAAGACTAGCTCAGAAAGGGTTCTGATAAAGGAAAAAACTAAAAACACTTGATGGAGATGGAAATGCTTCTCAAGCTTCATTGTGCAGATGAGTTTTCTGGGGATTCTTGTTATACTACAGATTTTGAGTAAGTAGGTGAAGGGTGGAGCTTTTCTCATAGCTTGTGGGTGATATCTGTGTGCTGGCCCACAGACTTATTGTTTGCAATTTTTTTTTTTTTTTTGAGACAGTCTCACTCTGTAACCTAAGCTGGAGTGCTGCGGTGTCAGCCTGGTCCATGGCAGCCTCAAACTCCTGACCTCTAGCAATCCTCTGGCCTCAGCCTCTCAAGTAGCTGGGATTACAGGCACCCACCACAAGGCCCGGCTAATTTTTTTCTATTTTTAGTAGAGATGGAGTCTTGTTCTTCCTCACACTGACTTAAACTCCTGGCCTCAAGTGGTCCTCCCGACTCTGCTTCCAGGTGTGAGCCATTGCACCCAGCCCTTGTTTGCAATTTTGACCATGGGAGTGGCTTGGGGTGGGGCTTGTGGTTTTTAGGGGTTAAGGATTGTGGCACTTTTGATGTGTGGGGGTAGCTGCCCAGCATCCATGCTCCTCTGCAGCTTGGTTGTTCGAGTGTAGCATTCTTCCTGAGGGGTGATAACTGCATTTTAGGGAAATATTAGTGAATTTGGGAATCTTTGGGGTTCTCTAGTGCTCATTCTTCATAAATGCCAGAGGGCAATCAGACAAAGTGGAATCAACTAATTTTAGTTTGTGATGTGTCTGTATTTTTGAGCCAAGTACAGGATTTGTTAGATTAGGATAGAACATATCTAATGAATGAATGATTAAAGAAGCAAGGATAGCTTTCTTGTTGCTTTAGTGTTGCTAATTTGTATCTCTGTAGTATAACATAATTTGATCATTGGGTGGCATAGGTGGGATTTGTTTTTTTTAAAGGCTGTTCAGGTGAAGCAGTGGGAAGGGAGAAGGAACAAAGGAATCTGTATCAATTAGTTGTAAACAGCACTGCACTCAGACCAGTCTGTTTTGTTTTGTTTTGAAGAGACAGGGTCTCCCTCTGTTGTCCAAGCTTAAGTACAGTGGTATGATCATAGCTCACTGCAGCTTCAAACTCTGGGCTCAAGCGATCCTCCTTCCTTAGCCTCCTGAGCAGCTGGGACTATAGGTGCCACCATCATGCCTGACTAATTTCTAATTCCTTTTCTGTAGAGATGAGGTCTCAAACCCCAGGTTTCAAGTGATTCTCTCTTCTTGGCATCTCAAAGTGGTAGGAGTATAGGCATGAGCCACCATAGTTGGCCAATAGTGGTGATTTTTAATGAGAGGAAAAAGATAATTCTGCTGCTCTCTGCATTTTCTAATTTGGAAGTAATTCAGTGTCCCTTAATTTGGTAGGTTCGAGGATATAAAGTAGTTCTTCGTTTACTCCCTCATGAAGTAGCTGATGTGGAGCCTGTTTTAGATCTGTTCACAAGTCAGAACCCTAAGGACCACGAGGTGAGTGTTGCTCCTTCTCTGCACGTCTACTCACTGCTATGCACCTGTGCTGGCACCTGGCATCCTCCTGGGCCCTCTGTTTTACCTCATGTTGTGTCACTTCTTTTATTTTTGCTTTCTTATTAACACATGGTGCTTCCAGTTATTTCCTTTAAAATAAGCCCTTTTTGAAGAACTGTGCCTAGGTACAGATTTGATGATGAGTTTGTCACTGTTCATGTATGTTTTTACTGGAGGTATAACTGTTGGGGGTTCCCAAGACCACACCCAGGTTTAATGGTTTTCTAGGAAGACTCATAGGACTCGACCTATGTTTGCCCTCTTGGCCATGATTTGTTATAGCAAAAGAATGCAAAGCAAAATTAGCAAAGGAAAAAGCATATGGGATGGAGTCAAGCTCCTGGTCTCCTCCTGGGGGGTCCCATGTGTGCTACATCCTCCAGGTAAGCGCATGGGGGACCCAGTTTCTAGGGCTTTTACTGGGATCTGGTCCTGTGGACACCTCTGCCTAGCATGGGACAGAATTCTAGATTCCAGAGGGAGAGCAGGTGCCCAGTGTGAACCTGGGCCTGTACAAGCAATCCGAGGCCATGGGTACCTCCTCAGTCAGGGCCGGTGGGAATCTGGGCTAAACCCATTCTCGAGTGCTTGCCAAGGGCCTACTTTGGCTGCAACCTTTCTGAGGATGGCAGTGGCCTACAGTCAGGATCTTCCCTGCACAGTGCACATTCAGAGGGTGAGGTTTGTTACTAGCGTCTCGGAGTCCTCTTGATATGGACGTGCCTGGTCATGCTGCGGACTGGTGGGGGTGTCTCCCTGCCTCTGGTCCTGGTGACCTTTCTAGAGTACCTCTGGTGCTCCTGCTGGCAGGACTGCATTGCCAACTGCAGTGTTGTGTTATTGGTTACTGAAAATAAAGGCACTTCTTTCTTTTACCATAAGTTGAGAATTTTTTTTTAAGTCTTTTGTGTTCTCTCTCTCTCTCTCTATATATATATATATATATATATATATTTGAGACAGAGTCTCAAGCTGTTGCCCTGGGTAGAGTGCCATGGTGTCACAGCTCACAGCAACCTCAAACTCTTGGGCTTAAGCGATTCTCTTGCCTCAGCCTCCCAAGTAGCTGGGACCACAGGTGCCCACCACAACACTGGCAATTTTTTTGTGTTGTAATTGTTGTTTTAGCAGGCCTGGGCTGGGTTTGAACCCACCAGCCTTGTTGTATGTGGCCGGCGCCCTACCCACTGAGCTACAGGTGTCACCCAGTTAGTGTCTGGTTTTTCTTTTTATCTGTTTTTCACTTTTTTGTTTTTTTTAATGTCTTTTTTTTTTTTTTTTAGACGGAGCCTCAAGCTATCCCCCTGGGTAGAGTGCCATGGCATCACCCTCACAGCAACCTCCGACTCCTGGGCTCAAGCGAGTCTCCTGCCTCAGCCTCCCAAGTAGCTGGGACTACAGGCGCCCGCCACAACGCCTGTCCATTTTTTGGTTGCAGCCATCATTGTTGTTTGGCGGGCCCGGGCTGGGGATTTGAACCTGCCACCTTAGGTGTATGTGGCTGGCGCCTTAGCTGCTTGAGCCACAGGCGCCGAGCCATGTTTTTCACTTCTTGAAAGGCAGATTTGCATGTTGAAATGTGCCAGTGAGGAGAAGCCCTGACACTATGCATTATGATTGTTTGTTCACTTTGATGTTTCTTTTGTCTGCTGATTCAGCTAAGTGAGGACAGTGAAACAGTGGGTGTGCATGGTGGGGACTCTGGGGGTGTGGGAGGAGCTGACAGGTGGCCTGCATCCCTGGCCCTGAGCCTGATGGTCTTTGAAGGTCCTTCAGGGCATTGGGTGGGCAGGAAGGGTGGCTGACTGTAAGGAGGGGGTGACCTGTGTCAGGAATCTTTATTATTGTGTCTTGACTTCTTAGACTTGGGAGACCCGCTACATGCTCTTACTGTGGCTATCTGTGACCTGCCTGATACCTTTCGATTTTTCACGCCTTGACGGGAACCTCCTCATCCAACCTGGGCAAACGCGGACGTCCATCATGGACCGTATTCTCCAAATTGCACAGGTAAATGTGACTTGCAGGCAGTGAGGCTCATCTGGCTCCCCCATGCTCCTGCTGTCTTGGTGTTAGCAGTTAGTTAGGGAAGCTTTCAGTAGCCATGTGTTTCTTCAACTGCTGTTTTGCAGTGGGGTAAAATCCCACTTTCTTTGTTGATGATATAAATATTCTTTTGAGCATAATGGAGGAGAGAGGTTTCAGGGTCAATAGGAAGAGAAAAGTACTCATTTTACATTTAGTTCATAGTAAAACATTATATACCATAATGATCATTGCAGAAAAATTTGGAAATATAGACCACAAAAATACTATACTAAAATATGTCAAATTCTAGTGCCAAAAGATAACAGTTTTGTATTTTCTTTAAACTTTTCCTGCTGCAAATATTATGCATATAAACATAACTTACTGTATTAGTTACCTATTGCTGCATAAAATTGCCCCAAACTTGAGTGTTTAACACAACACAGTTGCATCCTCACCTGGTTTCTGTGGTCAGGACTCTGGCTGGCCTGGTGCTCTACTTCAAGGCTGGACTTAGGCAGGATCTGCCCAGGCTGTCTGGCTGCTGGCCTGAGGGCCTGTTTTGCTGACTTAGTTCTTTGCCACATGGGCTTTTCTAACCTGGCAGTTTATTCTATCAAAGTCAGCAAGAGAGAGGGTTCTGCTAGTGAAACAGAAATCACAATGACCTGTGGCTGGTGATGGAAGTGACACGAGAACCCCTTGCCAGCTTCTGCTGGTTAGAAGCCAATCACTGCACATCCACATGAGGGGATGCTTGACATGGGGCGTGGACACCAGGAGGAGAGACATAGCCATCTTGGGGTCTGCCTGCCATACCTACAGGAGTGGTCAGCATTCCTCGAGAGCCTGCTGTGTACCAGGCCCTGTTCTGAACACTTTTCATAGCTTATCCTTTAATCAATCATATATAGATTGCATCTGTAAATTGATTTGTAGCTCATTGAATAATATGATTAACCATATGAATCTGTGATGAGTAGATTAATCATTTAATTCTGTTTTATGGGGTAGTTAACAGTTTTTACTCCCATTTAACTGAGGTGGCAAAGGCATAGAAAAAAGTAATGTGGACAGTGCTTTGCTCATAAATGGTGGGTTCAGACTTGAGCCCAGGCAGGTGACTCTGGAGCCTGTGCTGTCCATCGCTGCCCCTCTAGAAGAAGGCCTGTGACAGACTGTTTTGAGAGTCCTGTTAGTAAGTGTCTCCTCATAATCTCTGAGAGAAGAAAACCTCCATTGTAAAGGTTGAAGGGACAAGGTACTCCATTGTGCCCTAATTTAAAAAATGCCTCCATAGGTAGACGTTTTGTTTCTAGTTCTGTTGTGTCCACATTCATGTGGCCATGAAGAGTCCTCTGTGTTGGTCATCCTATGTTCTTCCTTTACTCATCTTCTGAGAGGGACTGCCAGGTCAGAGGGTGTGCAGTTTCTAAAGACCTGGTGTTCTGTATGCGATTGTCCTAGAAAAAAGATCTAAGTGTGTCATTTGGAAAAACAAAATTAGTTGAGAATTGGAAGCCTCTTAAGGCATGGCCCCCTAAAAATATCTAGGCATTTGTGAGAAATTAGGTCCTTTTGTGTTTGAATGGGACTTTCTAACTAGTCTGGATACTAAAATGCCGAGGGACCCCCATGGCTGGGAGTGGTAGGGGTGTGTTGGGTCTTGTGAATGCTCTTATTGCTGTTGCAACTGGGTATCATGTGTGCTCTGTTTTCCTGCCCTCTTTCTGTGAACGTGTGTGTCAAGGGGCTGTGACCACAAGCTCTGGATCAGTGTGGCAGTCGGTAGCTGCGGCTGTTGGTTCAGGGTTAATGGTTTGTGTAAATTTAGAATTTGGCCTCTGCCTGTAGCTTCCTGTGCCTGGGCCCTTGAGAGCTAGTAAACATGGGGCTGGCTATGTGGGGGTCCCTGAGCTCTGCCTCCTGGGGGGTGACAGTGCCTGTCCTTTGTATTTTCTTATAGTCCTACTTGGTGGTCAGTGACAAGGCCCGAGATGCAGCTGCTGTCCTTGTGTCCAGGTAAGTTCCTGTGGCTGTGCAGGCTGCTGAGGGATCATCTGGGGTGTTGTGTGAGCGTCATACCCACAGATGAAGCACCTGGGGGAGTCTTTGCACTTCTCAGATCCTGTCTTCTGTGAGGGAGTGCACACACTGATGGGCACAGGATGGCTGAGCCTGGGGTGCAGGTAGGGCTGCCTGGGGCCTGGCCCCATGGGGTGGCAGCAGCCAAGTTTCTTTGGTTTATGAGTGGTTGATGGGTAGTGTGGCTGGGGATGCAAATCTCTGCTATCCTGTGTTAGCTGGACAGTGGCTGCACTGTAGTCAGGATGATGGTTTTCCCTGGGCCTGGTAAATGGCCAAAGTGGCAGGCCTGGGCTGTCTGAAAGATGCCACAGGTGCACGTGGAGGCTGAAGCAGCCTGTTCTGTGAGATGCTAGATTGTAAGAAAGCGGTTTTTCTAAATTAGTATTTTATGACATTTAATTTAAAATATGTACATAAGCTCGGCGCCTGTGGCTCAAGTGGCTAAGGCGCCAGCCACATATACCTAAGGTGGCGGGTTCGAATCCAGCCCAGGCCTGCCAAACAACAATGATGGCTGCAACTGAAAAAAAATAGCCAGGCGTAGTGGCGGGTACCTGTGGTCCCAGCAACTTGGGAGGCGGAGGCAGGAGACTTGCTTGAGCCCAGGAGTTGGAGGTTGCTGTAAGCTATGCCATGGCACTCTACCCAGGGGGACAGCTTGAGGCTCTGTCTCCAAAAAAAAAAAAAAAAAAAAAAACAAAAACCACAAAAAACTGTATATAGTTAAATTCATTAGAAAAGTTGGCATTTTCGCCTCTACATTGGTAAAAGTCGGTTGTCAGATCTTTTGGTGATTTTGTCAGGTCTCCTCACACTTGGGTGTGCAGCCTTGACTGTGCAGGGCCAGGGCACAGGCCCAGGCATTTGGAAAGCATGCGCTAAGTGTGTGGCTGGCCCGAAGGGGGGCTCCCTTTTAGAAGGTGTGAGGAAGGAGCCCATGAGTCCCTGGTACAAGTGAAGAGCTGGGGAGAAGTGCTGTCATCAAGGATGTAAAAGGCTTGCAGGTCTTTTTCTAATTATAAAAGTGATCATATGTATTTTAGAAAATAAAATGTGAAGTACAAAATAAAGCCACTTTCCTTCACTGGTGGGGTATGGTGTCCTGCCCGTCTGCGGCCAAGGCACTGTGCTCGCCTGTTTGTGCCACTGCCAGTGAGTGGCCCAAAGCTTCATATCCTCCACCACATGGATGCCTCATGGGAGTGTGCAGCTTTTTACCTGTCCCCTGTTGAACATTCAGACTGCTGCCCTCCCAATTTGTTACTAAAATTGTCATGATTTTCCTCCAGGTAAATTCCTCCAGGTGGGACAAATATTTTAGGGGTTTAAATGCAGTTACCAGAGGGGCTGACTGAATTGAGAGTCCCTTTCCCCCATGTTTACCAGCTGTATTTCTTGTCTTTCGTCAGTATATTGAGTGTGCACAGCACGGTCTTCAGTTAGGCCTGCACAACAGCCTGGCCGACCCCCTCCTGCTTCCCTCGTCTCTGCTCCCAACCATCCCAGCTTTTTTGCCTTCCCTGAATTCCTTGAGCTCCTTTCAACACTTTGGCTGTGGCTCTTGCTGCCACCTTGGACAGCACACCTTTTCCACTGGGTTTTTCAGCATCCCTCACATACGTTCTTGGAGCTATCCCTGTGTCTGCTCTGAGGAAGTGCTGTGCCCTGTCTTCACCCTGATGTTTCTCCCCTGAGTGTCAGTTGTGGGAGGTGGGAGGACAGGACCTGCCCTGGACTCTGTGGCAGGGCCAGTATTTTCTTTTTCTTGAGACAGAGTCTCAAGCTGTTGCCCTGGGTAGAGTGCTGTTGCATCATGGCTCAAAGCAACCTCCAACTCTTGGGCTCAAGTGATCCTCTTGACTCAGTTTTTCTATTTTAGTATAGATGGGGGGTCTCACTTTTGCTGAGGCTGGTCTTGAACTCATGAGCTCAAGCAATCCACCTGCCTGGGCCTTCCAGAGTGCTAGGATGACAGGCGTGAGCCACTGTGCTGGGCTGGCAGGGCCAGTCTTAAGTCACTTGGGCAGGGCTCCTGGTGGAAGAATAAAGAGGGTGCAGGCTTTCGTTTTGGGAGCTTCAGTGGTCAGCTGAGGCCAAGCTACCAGAGGAATGTGAGGCTATGTCCAGCAGGTCTGTGGGATATAGCTGGAGTTCTGCATGAGGGGCTAGGCTGCAGAAACAGGCCTGTGTGGTACAAGGACACGGGGCTGGGAGTATGCAGTCCTGAGGCTAAGGGATGTGGAGCTGGGTCTAGGGAGGGGACTGGGTGGTGAGGCCTGTGTGACCCAAGCAAGGTCATGCTCTAGGCAGTAACTTCATTTATTTGGGGAGGACCTGATGAGGAGAGCAGGACTGGGTGCAGAGCAGACATCCATTTGGAGGGCCATAGTGAGGGGTGTGAGCTCTGCAGGGCCCCTAGGAGATGTGAGCTGGCTCCTGGTGTAGGAGGTCTCTGTGGGCCGTGACCCGCTATGCTTTTCCTTCTGGCAGATTCATCACGCGCCCCGACGTCAAGCAACAGAAGATGGCTGGTTTCCTGGACTGGAGCCTGTGTACCTTGGCCTGCTCCTCCTTCCAGACCTTGGAGGGGGTTATCGCCATGGACGGGACACTGCAGGCTCTGGTAAGCATTGTCCCCTGGCACGGCTGTGGAGTCAGGGGACAGCAGGGTTACAGTGCTTCACTTGGGACTATGGAGCATGGTTAATGCTGTTTCAAAGTGACTGGAACCTAGTATAGGTCCTGGGCAGAGCTGGATTGGGCTCTCTGCTCCAGGTCCTGTGAGTGGGTACAGAGTGGCCACCAGGGGGCAGCGTGCCCACACCTAGGGCCTGTCAGGGCAGGTGTGTCTGGTTCTCACCTGCTTAATTTTGTTATAAAGCATAGGCCTTGGAGCCAGCACTAATGGAGCGAGGCAGGTGATTTGAAACTTGTGCTGGGCCAGTTGGGTTAACTATCTCTGATATTGATGTGGAGCATAGGCCTGGAGGGGTGCAGGCAGGTGCACTGTTGCAGCCCCTCGAAGCCCTTTCTCTGCTTGTCTGTTGTGTTGCCCTTTCTAGAGCTGAACAGGAGAAATCTAGTCTAAGTTGTGTAGTGGGGCAGGGGGTAAGGGAGTCCTGGGGCCAAGGCTGGGAAGCTCCCGGCCTCTTCCTAGAGGTGGGGCCAGCAGTGGGTAGCACCTGTTTCTTTCTGTAATTGTGGTGAGGGGAACTCAGAGCAGTCCTTGTCCTCATCTTTGTGGTCCTCTAAGGAGCAGGGTGCTTTGCAGTGCATTTGCATGGGGTTGATTGATGTGGGGCCTGAGTGGTCTGAGGAGAGGGAAGCTGCTGAGCTGGGTGCAGAATGGGGCCACTGGTGCAGAGGCTTCCAGCTGGCAAGCCTGAGGGGAACGCTGTGCTGGACCCATACGTTCCTACTGGTTGTACCAGGAGATGTTCGCAGCATCTGCTGCTTCCTACACTTGTTGCTGCTGTCTTTAGGAAGGTGGTTGTTCAAATGATGAGGATATTTCAAAGCAGAAGAAAGAAACCTGGGAAAATAAAAGCATTTCCTGAATCCTGGGCTCTCCCTGGGTGACTTCTGTTTTCTTCAGGCCTCCTTCCAGCCTCTACATAAATGTGATCCCTTGAACTGCAAGTTTCAACCTCAAGATAGAATTCATAGGCCACTATTAACTCATCCTTTTAAAGTGAATAATTCAGTAGTTTTTAGTATATTCACAGGTGGTACAACCATCACCATTATCTAATTCTGGACATTGTCATCACCCCAGAAAGAAACTTAATACCCACTGAATGTTCACTCCTCAGCCCCCTGAGGTGGCTGACCTACGTCTATCTCTAGGTTCACCTGTCATGGACATGTCACGTGGGTGGAGTCTCACACCTCGTGGCCTTGCATGTCCGGCTGCTTCTGCCAAGTGTGATGTTTCAGGGCTCGTGCTGTAGCCTGTGTCAGCTTTTTATGGCCAAATAATATTCCAGTGTATGGGGCTTGGTGCCTGTAGCTCAAGCAGCTTAAGTGCCGGCCACATACACCAGAGCTGGTCGGTTCAAATCCAGCCTGGGCCTGCCAAACAATAATGTCAACTATAACCAAAAAATAGCCGGGTGTGTGGCTCGGTGCCTATGGCTCAACCGGCTAAGGCGCCAGCCACATACACCTGAGCTGGCGGGTTCGAGTCCAGCCCGGACCTGCCAAACAACAATGATGGCCGCAACCAAAAAAAAAGATAGCCGGGCGTTGTGGCGGGCGCCTGTAGGCCCAGCTACTTGGGAGGTGGAGGCAGGAGAATCGCTTGAGCCCAGGAGTTGGAGGTTGCTGTGAGCTGTGATGCCATGGTTCTCTACCCAAGGCGACAGCTTGAGGCTCTGTCTCAAAAAAAAAAAAAAAAAAAAAAATAGCCGGGTGTGTGGCAGTCACCTGTAGTCCCAGCTAATTGTGAGGGTGAGGCAAGAGAATCGCTTAAGCCCAGGAGTTGGAGGTTGCTGGGAGCTGTGACACCACGGCACTCTACCCAGGGTGACAGCTTGAGGCTCTGTCTCAAAAAAAAAAATTCCAGTGTATGGGAATTTTTGGTTATTGTGAGGGGGGTTGCTGTGAATGTTCACGTGCAAGATTTTCTTCATTGAATTTATGATTTCACTTCTCTTGGGTATATAATATACTTTTAAAAAATTTAACAATATTTTGAATCTTTTTCTGTGTTTCTGAATTCTTTCTTAAAAGTTTTCTTCCACGGCTCAGCGCCTGTAGCTCAAGCGGCTAAGGTAACAGCCACATAGGCCAGAGCTGGCGGGTTTGAATCTAGCCCGGGCCTGCCAAACAACAACAATAACAAAAAATAGCCGGCGATGTGGCAGGCGCCTATAGTACCAGCTACTTGGTAGGTTGAGGCAAGGAGTTGTAAGGTTGCTGTAAGTTGTAAGCCCAGGAGTTGGAGGTTGCTGTGAGCTGTGATGATACGGCACTCTAGCCAGGGCAACAGCTTGAGGCTCTGTCTCAAAAAAAAAAAAAGTTTTTTCCCTAACCAAAGCCTGATGCCCAAACGGGATTCAGAGCACCTGCTATGTGGACGTGTGGGGCTATAAGCACAGGTGCAGTCATGCCCATGGTACTTCACCTCTTAGCTGTGTGGGGGGCACCAAGAGGATTTTATTGTGATTTCTAGTTTAATTGCGCTAATGGAGTCAGTACTGTCTGACTGGCCACATTGACATGGGGGAGAGGGTCAGAGGTGTCCCCTTTGTGCCATTGGTCTGTGATCCTCGGGGACACTGTATACTCATGCTGGTGGTAGAGGGGGTGGGTTGAGATGGTTAATTATGAAGGTTTGGGCCAGGTGCAGTGGCTCACGCCTATGATCCCAGCACTCTGGGAGGCTCAGGTGGGTGGATTGCCTGAGTTCACAGGTTCAAGATCAGCCTGAGCAAGAGTAAAACTCCATCTCTAAAAATAGCCAGATGTTGTGGTGGCTGCCTGTAGTCTCAGGTACTGGAGATTCTGAGGCAAGAGGAGCACTTGAGCCCAAGAATTTGAGGTTGCTGTGAACTGTGACACCACAGACTCTGCCAGGAACAACAAAGTCAGACTTATCTCAAAAAAAAAAGGTTTGGGTATAATTTGATTTAGTTTTTGCCATGAGTCTCACTGAAAAATCATAGGGCAGGAGGACAGATGGAAGGTCTGCAAAATGCAGCCAGAGCTTCATCCTATGGTCCAGGGTAGCCTGCGGAGTGTGCAGGTGCTGTGTGTGGTGGGGTGAGCACATGCCACTTTGGTCAGGTGGGGGTCTGGACCACCATCGTCCTGTCAGGAATCTGTGTTTTTGACAGGCTTACAGTTTCTTGCCAGCCTTGCTTGAGAGTACCTCTCTGCCCCAAGCCTGCATTCATGTGTGATAGGTTGGCCTGGTAGGGTCAGCAGGGTGCTTTGACCATGGGGCCGGAGCCAGTTGTGACTGCCCAGGGACCTGTGGGCAGGCAAGGCCCATGTGGCTGTGGAGGGAGAGGTGTCCATGGAGGCGGCTGTGGCAGTGCCATGTGCAGGCTGCCCTGGGGGCATCGTGCTGCGTCCTGGCAGTATCTTGCCCTCTGCTAGTGTCTTTGCCTTTTCCCTAGCCCAGTCTCTCAGGGCTGAGAAGCCCTTCCTGGCTTGGAAATTGTGGCTACTTTTTGTCTAGTTTTACAATTTTGCCCACAGGTTCTTTTTTACTGTTTTGGTAATCTTGTTGCTTTTTTCTAGATTGTTCCCAAGTATCCTGTGCCCTTCCCAAGGGGGAAGACACCAACATGGTACACAGATTGCATTCAGAATACCCAGGGGGTGAGCAGACTCCTGCCCCTCTCCCGCAACTATAGAGTGGATTGAATTTCTTAGTGGAATTAAACCTGCCAGGATTGGGGAAGTGCTTTTGATTTTTGACAGCTCTAAGTACCGCATTTTAGGGGAAAGAAGTTCTCTTTTTTTCCCTCCTCCTGAGGTGTAGAACATTTTTCTCAAAGGCTTAAAGCTGAGCTTCTGCCGCCTAGCTGGGCATGTGTTGGCAAAGGGTAAAGAAGACGCAGCCTGTCTGCTGCTGGGCAGAGCCCTGGCACAGGTTGGCAGCAGCACCTCGGAACTGTTTAGAGATTTGCCTTCAGCAAGAGTGAGCAATTGTCTGACATGGCCTCCGAAATCCCTGGGAAGTGTGTGAATGAAACTGTGAAGCAATGGCCCTCAGCAGCTCTCGGTGCCAGCTCAGCGCCTCCAGAGTCTCTGGAATCCCCATGTTTCTTCCGGAGAATCTCAAGTCTGCTGGGGTCATGCATGTTGTTTTTCCTTTTTGAAGTGTCAGTCTGGCTGCCTGTGGTGCCCCTGCAGGAGGAAGCTGTACTCGGTGCTGAGCGGGCAGGAGGGTTTCACCGTGGGCCCAGCGGACCTGCGGGCAGAGGGCTGGGCTTCCCGCCGTGCATGCTGAGGCTTGCAGGTGTGTTGTGCTTCAGGGCCTCGTCTGTCTCCTTTGATGCACTTGGCTTCGTTTTCATCCACCTGTTCATCAGTGTGGGCTGGGCGAAACAGGTGAACTCTTAGCAAGTACCATCGAAACCGGGACTTGATTTTATTTCCCTTGAAGCACAGTTCTCTTGCAATGATGATTTTTCCCTTTTAGTGGGAGGGAAACAGTAGCCTGGCAACTTGATTTCACTGGAAGTCCTTTAGTGTTGGAGGACACCCTTAGATTTAATCCCACTTAGAGCATTGAGATTAATGTAAATGAAGAAATTCAGGGAAGGAAAATACCACATTAAAAATTGAAAATGGCTGACATTTGACTGTGTTGTATCTCTGCCATCTTGGTTTTTACCACTGAAATTTGAGGACTTTGACAGACATGCACATGGGTTTCTCTGTGTTTCATGGCTGGGAAGCTGGTGGGAACTTTGACTGCTAAGCATGGGCTACTCTTCTGTTCACTGGCTGCCAAGATCACGTTTCCCTTTCACAATGCAGGTTCTTTCCGTTTTATTATTATTTTTTTTTATCACTGATAAAAGCTAAAGTCTTGTTAAAGGATAAAAGTCACAAACAAGTGTTAAAAACCAGGAAAGCCAAATAATGCTTGAGCCAGATACTGCCTGCAGCCTCCCCTACCCCAAGCTGCTGCTGGACACTCATAGGGAGAGATGTTGGAGCTGCTCTTGTTTTTTCCGTATAGTTTAAAAGCAAATGCCTAGGTACCAGCTGTGGGCTGGGTGTTGCGTGGGCAGGTAGGAGGCACCGGGAGCCTTGGCCTGAGCTGTTGTCATCGTTGGCTCTGCCCGGGGCCTTTGCTGACCCAGCTCTCCTGGTGACCTGAGGCCAGGGTGAAGCGCCTGGCTCCACATACCCCACCTGCACGGGAGGCAGCAAACCTCTTACCTCAGAGGGTGGCGTGAACCTAATTAGAGCATGTTGAGCTCTTTGAAGATGAAAAGAAGATGGTTGATTATTCAAAACATTCTCATCCAGGCTTTGATTTATTTTCTTTAAGGATCCTTTGGAGAATAGCACTGCACTGTTCTGTTTGGGGTTCAGTGTGGCCAAAGGACAGATTATCTGGATTGTCACTTTGGGGCAGGGTTTGGGGTGCAGAAAGTATGGTATGAACCTTTTGGACATGTACACTTTTCAGAGTTGGTGCTTCTATAGGATTCAGGTGAAATAAGGTACCTAAAATTATGCCAAGTTGATTTCCTCATGCTTTAATGAAGAGCTTGAGGGGTCAGCTCTGACAATGCCTTAGTTCCCTGTCACTCAGCATTCTGTGTGGGGTGGCAGCACAGGTGACTCAGGGAGTCTGTAGTATGCTTCTCATTTTTGCTACTGCTGCTGCTGCAGGCAGCTGCAGGGGGGTCTTGGGTTGGGGAGAAGGGACTTGTGGGTTGCAGGCCTCACCCTGGTTTTGTAGATGAAGAAATAGCCAGGTGGTGGGCCTGCACTGCATACCTGGCTGGCGCTGAGCTACAGGCCACAACACACCCCACCTGCACCTGCTCCCACACCTCTCTGAACTTCCCTCTGACAGGCATCCCTCAGGCTGTGGCCACAGCTGCTGCTGTCTCCTCTGATTCACCCTGTCCTTTATTTCCTGATTTCTGACCTTGGTTCTAGAGCCCTAGTTCTGTAGGCCTGTTTGGTGCACTTGGGGCACTTCAGAACCTGTCTAAGTCCCAAATCACCACTGTCTACCTGTCACTTTTCCCTCCTCTAAGTATCTGCATGGTTGACTGGCCCTCTGGTGGGCATGGAAACCGTGATCCCTGGTGGGGTGTGCTGGCTGGAGATGCGTCCTGGCTGAGTTGTCAGGAAGAGAATCTGGGTCGGTAGCAGGGCTGTCTGGCACAGGCTACGTGCTCTTACATGCAGTTGGAAGAGTGAGTGATCTGGGAATTGACTTTCCTTGGAATTGTTTTTCCTGCTGCTTTCTTGAAGAACTTTTGGGCAGTTAGAACTTGATTTTAAACTGGTCTTTCTCACGAGTACCTGCAGCCTGAGCCGGCGTCTCCAGGTGGCTGAGTGAGTCCTGGTGAGGGTGCAAGGCCCCTTTGTGGAGAGCAGACTGCTCCTAGGGCACTGCTATCCTGCGGCACAGGTCTGTACGCAAGTGCTGGGGCTCTGGCTGAGGCTGGAGAAATGCCGCAAAGCCCATCCTGATGTCTTTGCTCAGATAGCTGGTGTCTGCAGGCCTTTTCCATCCTAGGCTGTGAGAGTCCATGGGTGGGCAGGAGGCTCTCATTCACAGCGTCCTCCTGCTTATTTCTACCCATTGAAGCCCCTGTGTATCCCATTGCCCCTCAGCGTGTCAGTGGTATTGTCCTGGAGAGGTGGGTGTCAGCACAGCCTGGTTCTCCCTTTCTTGCCTCTGTGTGTCTCCTTTGCTCTGAGTTGCACATGGGACCAGCATTCCATGTGCCTGAATAGCTACATCCCCCTGCCTCTAGGCTGATGGAGCCCCCTCCTCTCACTGGGCTCAAGGCTGCCTGCTGGTGTGCAGACACTGTTTTTTGGTATTTATGAATTGGTTGAGAAATGGTTTTTAATCTAAAAATTTTTCGGAATTGAAATGTGGTAGTAACAGACATATTTGAGAGGGGTGGAGATCTCCTGAAATTGGACCTGCCTCTGAGACGGGTCCTCTCATGTTCCTCTTGACAGGTTTTCTTTTTTGTGTCTTGGCGATCACTGCGTGTGAGGTGACATCGTCCTTGCTGCTGTCACACAGTGATTCTAACTTTTTGAAAGATCTTGTTGCTCTCCTATGTTTTCAATTTTTAACAGTGATGAGATAGTTCAGAGGCCTTTTCTAGTGTTTCACCTCTGTGTGGTGGTGGTTTAGTTAGGAAAGTGCTTTTACAGATATGCTTTTGTTTAACCCCAGGAAGGCCCAGGGGATTCTTGCCCCTGGCTGAGGGTCACATAGGGCAGGAGTCACCCGTGAACTTGGGCTTGTTTGTTGTTCCCTGTCCTGACAAGCTGGGTTGCTCAGGGCAGTGAGACCAGAGGAGTTACTTAAACTGGAATATCTTTTTTTTTTTTGGAGACTGAGCCTTACTTTTTTGCCCTGGGTAGAGTGCCATAGTGTCATAGTTCACAGCAACCTCTAATTCTTGGGCTTAAGCGATTCTCTTCCCTCAGTCTCCTGAGTAGCTGGGACTATGGGTCCCTGCCATATTGCCCAGCTATTTTTGGTTTTTTTTTTTAGAGATGAGGTCTCACTGTGGTTCAGGCTGGTCTTGAACCTGTGAGCTTAAGCAATCCACCCACCTCGACAAACCAGAATATCTTAATGTAGTTTGCTCTTTGTGGCTGTCAGATTGTTACATGGGCTGTTTAGAACGTCCAACAGAGCTGGTGATAAAATACAGTCATGTGTGACTTGATGGTAGGGATGCGTCCTGACACTCTCACAGGCCTGGGATGCCTGGTGTAGCCTGTACTCTTGTTACACACAGCTCCTGCAGCATGGGACTGCTGAACACTAGAGGCAGCTGCGACATGGTGACTGTGCACACAACTGAATGCTTCTCAACATGGAAACAACACAGTGAAAATAAGATGACAGTGACAGGCTCTGTGCCTGTGGCTCAACTGGCTAAGGCGCCAGCCACATACACCTAAGGTGGCGGGTTCGAATCTAGCCTGGGCCCACCAAAACAACAATGATGGCTGCAACCAAAAAATAGCCAGGCATTGTGGCAGGCGCCTGTGGTCCCAGCTACTTGGGAGGCTGAGGCAGGAGACTCGCTTGAGCCCAGGAATTGGAGGGTACTATGAGCTGTGATGCCACGGCACTCTACCCAGGGAGATAGCTTGAGGCTCTGTCTCTAAAAAAAAAAAAAAAAAAAGATGACAGTGACAATGAGATGACTCACAAGAGCTAGATGTGACAAATGACTCACGAGACCACTGCTGTCACCTGTGGTCTGTCACAAACAGCAGCATCGTCTGGGTGCCTGATGGTTATAAACAGACTGAATGATGTCTGTAAAGGGCAAAGCTAGGAAGTCACAGTCTTCTAGTGTGCTCTTTTTTTTTGCAGTTTTTTTTTTTTTTTTTTTTTGGCCGGGGCGGGATTTGAACCTGCCACCTCTAGTTTATGGGTCTGGCGCCCTACTGCTTTGAGCCACAGGCACTGCCCTAGTCTTTTCTTTCTTCTTAATTGTAAACTTTTTTTTTTTTTTTGAGACAGAGCCTCAAGCTATTCCCCTGGGTAGAGTGCCTTGACATCACAGCTCACAGCAACCTCCAGTTCCTGGGCTCAAGTGAGTCTCCTGCCTCTGCCTCCCAAGTAGCTGGGACCACAGGTGCTCGCCACAATGCCTGGCTATTTTTTTTTTTTTTTTTGGTTGTAGCCATCCCGGGCTAGATTTGAATCCATCACCTTAGGTGTATGTGGCTGGCGCCTTAGCCACTTGAGCTATAGGCGCCAAGCCTCTCGTAAACATTTTTTAGGAGAAAGGGTCTTGCTCTGTTGCCTATGCTAGGCACAGTGGCTCAGTTACTGCTCACTGCAGCCTTGAGGTCCTGGGCTCAGGACCTCCTACCTTGGTCTCCCAAGTACCTGGGAGCACAGGCCTGTGCCACCTCACCTGGCCCACGTGGTGGTTTTTTTCTTTTTTTCCTTGCAGTTTTTTCTGGGGCCGGGGTTGAACCCACCAACCCCGGTATATGGGGCCGGTGCCCTATTCCTTGAGCCACAGTTGCCGCCTCCACGTGATGTTTTCTGAGCTCGTTTTGCAGACAAGGATACAGGCTGCAGTCTTAGCTGCACCAGGTTGGGCTGGGGTGTGGGGCTGGGGCCTTTTTAGTGGAGGTGGTTTGCATTCACACACTCTGAGTTCAGGTACAAACTAAATGTGTCATGAGAAGATAAGAGCAGGCTCGGCCTGTGGCTCAAGCGGCTGAGGCGCCAGCCACATACACCTAAGGTGGTGGGTTCGAATCCCCAGCCTGGCCCACCAAGCAACAATGATGGCTGCAACCAAAAAATGGCCAGGTGTTGTGGCAGGCGCCTGTAGTCCCAGCTACTTGGGAGGCTGAGGCAGGAGACTCACTTGAGCCCAGGAATTGGAGGTTGCTGTGAGAGTGATGCCATGGCACTCTA
>CAUYTI010131032.1:0-25777 GCA_963575145.1 Galago senegalensis
CCTGTGGTCCCAGCTACTTGGGAGGCGGAGGCAAGAGACTCGCTTGAGCCCAGGAGTTGGAGGTTGCTATGAGCTGTAATGCCACGGCACTCTACCCAGGGGGACAGCTTGAGGCTCTGTCTCAAAAAAAAAAAAAAAATAGCCAATATATGGAATAACCTAGGTGTCCATCAACAAATGACGGGGCTCGGCGCCTTTAGCTCAGCAGCTAGGGCGCCAGCCACATACACCGGAGCTGGTGGGGTCAAATCCAGCCCGGGATCGCCAAAAAACAATCACAACTACAAGCAAAAATTAGCTGGGTGTTGTGGCAGGCACCTGTAGTCCCAGCTCCTTGGGAGGCTGAGGCAAGAGAATCACTTAAAGCCCAAGAGTTGGAGGTTGCTGTGAGCTGTGATGCCATAGCGCTCTACCGAGGGCAACAAAGTGAGACTCTGTCTAAAAAAAAAAAGACAGGCATATACACAAGGAATACTATTCAGCTATAAAAAAGAATGAAATCCTGCCATTTGTACCAACATGGATGAAACTGGAGGACCTTATGTTAAGTGAAATAAACCAGGCACAGATAAATACCACATGACGTCACTCATACACAGAGTCTAAAAAAGCTCATCTCCAAGAAGTAGAGAACATAACGGTGGTTACCAGAGGCTGGGGGAAGGGGAAGATCTTGGTGGAGGGGACACAAGTATGGTTAGATAGGAAGAATATGCTTCAGGAGATCGATTGTACAGCAAGGTGACTATAGTTAATGATGATACATTGGATTTGGGGGAGGTGTAAACGGAGCGGCTGTTATGTGCTATCACCACAAAAACGAAAACCACGCGAGGTAATGCATTTGTTAATTAGCTAGCCTTAACCATGCCACAATAAAACATCCTGTTGTACATGATAAGAACATATAACATTATCTACTGATTTAAAAAATAGAATAAACTTTTTGACCATTCTGTTGCCCAGGCTAGAGTGCACTGTTACCCGCCTAGCTCACAGCAACCTCAAACTCCTGGGTTTGAGTGATCCTCCTGCTTCAGCCTCCTGAGTTGCTGAGACTACAGGCACCCGCCACAAGCCCTGGCTAATTTTTTCTATTTTTAGTAGAGATGGCTCTTGCTCTTGCTCAGGCTGGTCTCTGTCTTCTGAGCTCAAGCAATCCTCCCACCTCAGCCTCCCAGAGGGCTAGGATTATATAAAAAAAATTAAAGAGATCCTTCAGATGCCCTGCAGACTAAGGGTGTCTGCTCATGGCTGAGACAGGTTCCCATGTGGGTCCTGAGCAGGCCACTGCTAAGTGCTCAAGTCTCACCTCTTCTTCCAGGAAGCCTCTGGGACCACCTCAGCCCCTTCTGAGCACCCGTCATCCTTCATTCATTCAGCTGCTTATTCTCTCCTACTGCAGACACTAACATGGTTTTATATCTACAACCTCTCCTCCAACACACAGTGGGGCCCTGCAGGGAGAAGGGAGGACCAACGTCAAGGGGGTGTGCAAACCCTGAATATTCAGACCCCAGGATGTCAAGGCTGGCCAGGACCCCAGGGATCACCCCACATGCTGAGGCCCAGAGTGGAGGACACGTGGTCCAACGTCACACCATGACTAATGGGGTAACATAAGATCCCAATCCCACTGTTGTACCCCAAACCTCCCCACACTCAGGGCTGAACCCCAATGAGGTTGGGGAGGTTGAGGGGTGGGAAGAGCCACCCCAGCTGTCCTAAGGTTTCGTCTATGGGTACGTGGGCACGTGCACAGAGGCTCAGCTGTTTATGATCTTCCTCCATCCTGCCGGTGGCACTAGCTGGGCACAGGGCTTCTCAGGGGAGCTTGGACAAGCAGCCCCATCAGCATTTCTGGAGTAACCAAAATTCCTGAGCCCCACTGTGAGCCCCACTAGGTCAGGCTAGAACTGAGGTTGAGTAGAGGTTCCCAGGGCCCCCCCATCCAACCCCTGGAGCTCTCCCCACTAGGACACCTGCAGGTCCCGGCCAGCCCTGGAGTGTGGGACTCAGTACCCAATGTACACTAATACCTTGGCTAGAGAAAGAAGACATCTCCATTAGGAGATGCAAGGACTGAGACAGGACAGGGAGACCTCCCAGCTCCACCAGACGGGCATGCAGCTCCCCTCCCGCCCCCAGCTTGGCAGCAAACTCATCATCTCATTCACTCACTCGCTCTCCACAGATGCCAAGTGCTTTGTGCAAGCAGGAGCCAGAACCGACAGACTCCAGTGCTCTGTCTGCAGAGCCACAGGACACTGAAAGGCCCCAAACCATGCGAAGTGGAACTTGTGAATTATCTGAAACCCCTGTTCTGTTCCCAGTTAAACCTGGTTTGTTTGTTTGTTGAGACAGTCTCACTCTGTCGCCCTGGGTAGAGTGATGTAGAGTGTATCATCATAGCTCACAGCAACCTCAATCTCCTGGGCTCAATTGATCCTCTTGCCTCACTCTCCCAAGTAGCTGGGACTACAGGTACCTACTGCCACACCTGGCTAGTTTTTTTCTATTTTTAGTAGAGACAGGGTCTCACTCTGGCTTGGGTTGGTCTTGAACTCCTGAGCCAGAGCAATCTGCCTGCCTTGGCCTCCCTGAGTGCTAGGATTACAGGCATGAGCCACCGCACCTCACCTAACCTGGCTTTCTTTAGTCCCCAGGAAAGACTGGGGGGGGGGGGGATTGGTTTTCTTGCTTTTTTTTTTTTTTTTTTTTTAGACAGAACCTCAAGCTGTCCCCTTGGGTAGAGTGCTATGGCTTCGCTGCTCACAGCAACCTCCAACTCCTGGGCTCAAGCGAGTCTCCTGCCTCTGCCTTCCAAGTAGCTGGGACCACAGGCGCCTGCCACAACACCCAGCTATTTTTTGGTTGCAGCCATTATTGTTGTTTGGCGGGTCCAGGCTGGATTCGAACCCGCCACCTTAGGTGTACGTGGCTGGCGCCTTAGCCACTTGAGCCACAGGCGCCAAGCCGGTTTTCTTGCTTTTTATTAAAAACAGTTTTGGAGCCAGGTGCTGATACCTATAATCCCAGCACTTTGAGAGGCTGAGGCAGGAAGATTGCTTGAGCTCAGGAGTTCCCAGCCTGGGCAACATAGCAAGATCTCATCTTTACAAAAAATAGAAATATTAGCCAAGCATGGTAGCATGCTCCTGTAGTCCCAGCTATCAGGAGGCTGAGGCAGGAGGATCCCTTGAGCCCAGGAGTTTGAGGTTGCAATGCGCTATGATAACACTACTGCACTCTAGCCCAGGCAACAGAACAAGACCCTGTCTTTAAAAAAAAAAAATTTTTTTATTGGTAACAAGCAAAAAAATGTTCCCAAATCCTCCTGCATTCTGAGGAACAAAAGGAAGCAAGGGAAATCCAAGGAGATCTGCCATCCAGGCAATGGTCCAAAGGTGGCAATCAAGACCAGAGTGTTCTTGGCTGATAGGAAGTCACTTGCGTCCTCATGAGCTCCACCTCCACACCCAACACCCTCCTCCACCTCAGACTCAGTGGAGGCAGTGCAGGGAAGCTGAAGGCCTGCTGGGCTTGGAGCCTGGACCTGTGGGCTGGACTCCCACTTCTGGGCCTTCGTCTAGCTGAGCACCAGGTTCCTTAAAAGCTTAAACTCTGCAGCTGTACAGCTGAGTTCAAATCCCAGCTCTGCCACTTCCTACCAGTGTCCTCTTGGGCAAGTCACTTATCCTCTCTGAGTCTTAGATTCCTTATCTAGGATGTGGGGATGATAATTAACCTACCTCATGGAGAACTGAATGAGTTAACATATGCAATGAGTCCGGCACGCATCAGAGCTACACAAGGATTTGTTACTACGGTTCTCTGTTAAATTGTGATGAAGATAGTTCCTCCTTCACTATCTTGCCTCCAGTTACTGATAAGGATTAATAGGGGAAGAGTAATGAAAGATAAATACAGGGCATGAGAGAAGACATGGGCAGTACCCCCCCCCGAAGACATTCGTTCTTTGCCCTGTACTTCAGGTGACAGGAGCAAGTGGTTCTGCCACCCAGACCCCACCCTCAGCCTCTCACAGAAGCCACCTGTTCATACTCATTCTTTACGCATGCCCTGGGCTCTGGCTCACCATCCCTGTGCTGAGAGTACCAGGAGCGGCGCTCCCTGGCTGGTGGGAGAGAGAGAGGGGTGGGCAAGCCAAGCACACAATCCAGCACCAGGCATGAGAAGGGACCAACACAGGGCCTCACGACACCATGAGAAATCCGGGAAGGCTTCCCAGAGGAGGCAGCATCTGTGCTCAGACCTGAGGGCTCAGAGGGAACTTGCCAGGGAGACAATTTAGGGGGAGCACGGGAGGCGCAACAATACAGAGGTGCAAACAAGGGTGGTAACTGAGGCAGGAGAAAGCAGTCCACCACGGCTGCTGCAGAGAGTGCAGAGGGGTGAGGATGGTGAAACGGGGAGGTGTGGACAGATCAGCAAGATCCCTCTGTATCACGTAAGGACTGAAGGCAGGTGTCGTCTGAACAAGAAACCATATCTACTTTCTAGAAGCAGCCCCCCAGTGTGGAGGGCAGAATGAAGTGGGTGGGCATGGGGCAGGGGAGCTAGGGAGGAAGAGGTGCCACGGCCAGGTGAGGGTGTCGAGGTGAGTGGAGGCTGAGCAGATGGGGGGAGGTGGATAAGACACTTCTTTATTTGCCCACCCCCTTTTTAAAAGGTTTTTCCTGAGAATGGCTTCAAGGCAGCCACTCTCCACCCAGCACAACTTGAGCCTATCTGTCCTGAGCCCTTCCCCATTCATCACATCAAAGGCCCCCCGCCAGGCACCACTGAGCGCCTGGGTCTGTCTGCACCTCAGCACCTAATCTCAGCTCCAAAGTCCCTGTTAGGAGGCTCCAGGGAAAAGTTCTCTTCAAGGTCGCTTCACAGGACACCTTTCACACAAGCCCTCACGTGGTCCTGCACTTGCTCTCCCGAAGAGATACGCTCCCCGAGAACCCCTCCGCACCCCTACACTCATCCACACGCACACCTCGCCCTGTAACTCCCACCAGCCCAGAGGGCAAAACGCCACTCAGACATCCAGGAGAAGCTTGTGTAGAACTCTCTGGGGAGAAACACACACACACACACACACACACACACACACACACACACTCCTAGAATAGAATTCCAGAAGCCCCGAACTTGCTGAGGGGATTCCCCTCAGCACAGCCAGCCCCTGGAGGAATCTAGGCCTGTTTGGGGACAGCTGCTTACAGTAAACCAGTGCAGGGGTCGCCTAATTCTAGCTCCTTCCAAAGACAGCTGGAAAATGGCCCATAGAGAGTGAGAGACAAGATGCAGGGCTTTTGACTGAAAATGGCAACATCAGTCTCCTCTGGGTCCTGCGCCTCCAGGGCCCTCCCCCTTGCCTCTGACTCGCCCCCAGCCCACCTCCATACCCTCCGCAGGTGACTTCCAACATTCTGGATCATCGTGGCTGCTGGGTCCGGCTAGCTGTGTCAGGAGGCCCGTGGGAAGCAGCGCTCTCCCAGAGACCGACGCTGGTCACCTGAGCAACAGCCAGGCCTGGCTCCAAATGAACTGCCAGCCTCTCCTCCTGCTCCTCCTCTCTGAGCTCCCGCCCTCCGGAGCAGGCTGTTTTCACCCCGTGTCCACCTGTCCTCACACTGCCCTCTGTCCCCTTTCTCCTAAGAGCCCCACGCCGAAGGCTCCTGTGCCCTCCGGGTGGAAAGGAAGAACAGAGGCTGCCAGCTGGGCCACAGCCACGTCAGGGGGCCCTGTGCCCGCCCACTGGGCACCCAGCCGGACACACATTTTGCCTCCAGCCCCAGCCAAACTCCAGCCACCCCACTCGCAGCCCCCAACAGCCTCCACACAGAGTCTCTCAGCTCTGGGATCATTCTCAAGGGCAGGGAGGGGGTGGCTCCAGCCCCCCAGCCCTAGCCAGCAGGCTGTGCTGGACAGGCACAGGCTTCCATCTGGCCACAAGGGGTCAGACCAGAAGGCGGCAGGAGGCCAGGGAACTGCCAGTGGCCTCCCAGAGAGACACCAGACCCACCTGCTGGGACTCTTCACCCTGGGGGTGCCTCCTTCCTGCTCTACTGCTCCCAGCTGCCAGCATCCAGCAGTCGCTGGCTGGGGACAGGGCACACCCCTCACTTCCTTTAAATAGGCAGCATAACATTTCTAAATTCCACCCTAATGGCCATGCAAGCTTCAAACCCTTGGGGGACCTACCGCAGCCCCCCCTGTAACCCCTGCTGACTGAGAGAACACCAGGATTTTCCCTTCTCCCTCTTGATTCTGCAAGAGGCTTGACCAGGAGGTCTTGACACTCACATTGAATTTAGGACAGTGAAGTGCTTAGTGATTAAGGGAATAAGGCTGGGAGAAGGGATGTAGGCAGGGGAGCGGGAATGGACAAGTAGGTGGGGAGTAACATCACTCATCATAACCAAGCACTTGTTAAGTGCCAGGCCCCCATGCTAGTCTTCGTCCTACTCCACTGGGAAGGTCCTTGGGGAGGGGAGGTGCTATGCCCAGGTGGTACACCCAGGAGTGCAGAGCCAGGCTGAAACAGATCAGCTGGTTGTGAGTCCCCACCCTTCCCTCTGTCCTTCACACCACAGTTCTAATAATGTCTCTTCCCAGCATGTCCCACGTATGAGGCCTGGGTTCTGGGCATGGTTCTTTCACGAATGTGCTGTGTGACTCTGGGCAAGTTCCCGCCTCTCTTTGGGCCTCTCTGCTCTAGGAGTCAAGGACTCTACTATGCATCCCTGTGAGCTCAGGTCTTGCCCACAAAGAGCCTATAGTCCAACAATAGTTCTATGCCTAAAAATGAGAAGTTAAAGTCATACCTTAAAGACTGCAAAATCGTCCACGGATGGCACTGAGAGCTGGGGCAATCTGAAAGGCTTCCTGGGGGAGGGAGTGCTAGCCATGGCATGAGGAGGGAATGGGCATGGATAGGCCGAGAAGAGGGGTGAGGGGAAGGCCTAACAGGAAGAAAAGAAGACACAGTCACAGGAGCCTCATTTCTCAGGAGCACCAGGAGACTGTCACGGACGGCCTCAAAGGCCAGGTGACAGAGTTTAGGTACACATCAAAGAGCCTCTGAGAATGATGAACGTACTCAAAATGACAAAAGCCACATGAGGTAAGCGGGTGTCATGAGATGTCCCTGGCAAGGAAACTGAACCAAAGAAGAGACCACTCACCTTAGTTGATCCCCAAGATAACCTGCTTGGCAGCCAGGGGGTTTCAGGATCCTCCCTAGGCAGACGAAGGAAGGAAAAGCCAGAAAACGTCTAGCCCCCCACCTTACCGTCTCTCCAGAGGACCATAATGTCCCGTACTCACCAAATTCAGTCCAGCCTCCCGCCCCGGCTAACAGATGGCTAAGTTGAGGCCCAGAGAGGAAAGTAAGCCACTCAAAGACACACAGAGAGGACACTATCCAGAATCACCACTCCTGACCTCAAGTCCAGAGCCCTGTCCATCCCATCCACAAAAAGGCATAAAGCAAGAGATGCTTCAGCTAGACTTATAAGAGAACTTCTAGCAACACTGAATCAATCTTATTGTCAGAAGCAGAGTACCAGATCTTTCTACAGGGGCTTATCTGCCCACAAAGTTCTCTCCCCTTGCCTCAGTCTCCCCTGTAGTTGAGACTACAGGCTCCCACCACAACACCTGGCTAATTTTTCTATTTTTACAAGAGATGGGATCTCACTCTTGCTCAAGCTGGTCTCGAACTCTTGAGCTCAGAAGATTCCCCTCACCTCGGCCTCCCAGAGTGCTAGGCTTATAGGCGTGAGCCACCTCACTCAGCTAGAATTTACATTTCTAACAAGATCAGATTCTAATTGATGCTGCTGGTCCAGGGGCCACATTTTGAGAACAAGCGAGCTAGGTCAGCCCTTCCACTTTATATGTGGAGAGAATGAACCCCAGAAATTTAAAAGGCTTCACTTGTGCCGGGTGCAATGGCTCACACCTATAATCTTAGCACTCTTGGAAGCCAAGGTGGCCAGATCATTTGAGCTCAGGAGTTTGAGACCAGCCTGAGCATGAGAGCTCCCATCTCCACTAAAAATAGAGAAACTAGCCAGGCATCATGGTGGGCACCAGTAGTCCCCACTACTTGGGAGCCTGAGGCAGGAAGATTGCTTCAGCCCAAGAGTTTGAGGTTGCTGTGAGCTGTGATGACATCACAGCACTCTACCCAGGGAGTAAGAATGAGACTCTGTCTCCAAAAAAAGGCAACAGTTAACAGTTTATCACTATCATCATCATTGTCACTGTCATTATAACCCTGTCACTGTATCATTCCTCATGTATTTAGCATTGTGTAAGCACATGACGTACATTACATCCCTTGGGCCTCACCCTAAAAAGAAGACACTATGCTTATAATATTGTTCTCCTGCAGAGGAATAAGTGGAGACAAAGAGTACTAAGTCATTTCTCCAAAGTCGCTTAGTGGAGAAGGGTTAGCATCTGGATTTGAGATGATGATCTAAGTCCAAAGCCACAAGTTTAACAACCGCTCTCCAAAACCTGCTTACAGCTTACATTTAGTGGCCAAAAATTTCCTAGAGGTTCCCAAATCAAGTAGGCTCACCTCTGATGGGAGAGGAGCCCAGAGTGGGCCTCTGGAGAGTCCCACATCTGGAGAAAGCATGCCTCATAAGTCCTATGAACCCATAGCATTTTCTCCTGCAAACACTCTTACTCCACAACCTTCTTCATGTGGCCCCACTGGTCAGGCCTTCCTGGCTGGAGGCCTAACATCTGCATTAGTTCTTCACGTCCATGTTCCAGCTCACCTCCCTAACTCAGTGAAAAAACAAAATAAAGTCATTTCCATTCATATTTCACAGTAACATCAGGTTGTCACTGCCAGGCATGGGTCTGTCTTTCCTTCAGACTGGGAGCTCATAAGAGCAGGAACCTCATCTGAGTCATCTGGGTCCCCAGCACAGGACCTGCCCGGAGTAAGAGGTTAGGAACTCAGTGAGGAAGGAATGAATGAATGAATGTGTGTGAGAGCAAATGAGAAGATGAATGAGTGAATAAATAACCAAACTCCCAGGAATTCCCTCTGCTGGGCTATTAGCCTCCCCAGAAAGGACCGCAGACTGTCTGGGTAGAAGGGACCTCTGATATCATCCACCCCAACTTCCACTTTTATCACTGACCTAGCTGAAATGCCACAGTACACTCAAACACCTAATGGCCAGAAGGGTCCTGACGTCACTCCATGACTGTGTAGTAGAAGATGCTCAGTAAGTGTCCAGAGAATGATTAAATGCCAAAGGATGAAGGAATGTGTGAGTTGGTGAATGGAGGCAAATGCATGTGTAAACACATGGTCAAATGAGTGAATTCGTTCAAGAATGTTCTCTGGTCTCCAAGCTAAAGACTCCCAGTTCCTTCTGGGGGCCCTTCGGGCATGGCGGCAGAATAAAGGAAGTTGTGGAATAAATGGGGGCAGCGGGGCAGAAGAGAGAGGGAGGAAGGAGGTAGTGACACCAGCACTAGCGGAAGTGGAGGTGACCAGGCTTCAAAGCCAGGCACCACTCACAACTACAGCCCTTTATGGAGGAGAGGCTGGGCTGAAGAGAGCAGTGAGAGGCCAGAGAGAAGAAGGAAAGCGCAGAGGAAAGGTGGGGATGGAGAGAGGGAATGCCAACACATCAGGATGCCTTAGCAGAGTCCTGGACCTGTGCAGCGCACCGGAACCCATCCTGCGCAGGGGGCTCAAACATGGCCTTCCTCCCCTTCCCCGAACACTCTCTAGTGAGGCTGGAACCCCCTCCTTGGCCCAGCTGGGGGTCTGCACCCAGCCTGACTTCCTGAACTCAGCCCTTGCATTCAGGATCTGCTCACAGCAGGGGCTAGCGCTCCTCCCACGTGCCACGAAGCTGCAGTGAGTCAACACCACTACCCTTCTGGACTCCAGTCTTGAACCTCTAGGTCCCCCCCAGGGCCAGCCTGTGCAGCTTGCACGGTGACCCAGCCAACCCGCATCCTCTTGAGAAACGGGCCCATCCCAGCTTAAATCCCAGGATTCATTTCCCAGCCTGCAAGCTGGGGTGCCAGGTACCATCTGGCTGTCCAAAGGCCAGGCTCACCCTTGGACCTGCCCTACTGGGGGCTGGCCTGCTCAGAGAGGGTCCTGAAGTGGAAGGAGGAGTCATCAGCGGGAGGATCTCAGGTTTGGGGCGCGCTGTGCTGGCGGGCCGAGGGGGTCTTACCCAATGGTTGGAAGACTCCAACCACAGGGCGGAGTCCCGGGGGAGCCTGCTGGAGGGTCGGAGCAGGAAGTCCGCTCAGAATCAGGCTTTGGAGTCTCAGAGCCGAGCCTGGAAGGGGCAGGCTGCAGGACCATGCAGGAAGGCTCCAGTTTTCCAACAGGTCGGGTCCCTGCCCCCTTCCCCTCCCAGCGTGGGTGCGGAGCCTGCAGATTCCGGCGGCAGGCGGCCCGGCCTCTGGCGGCGCCACGCTCTCTGCCCCAGCGCGCGTCTCAGTCCCAGGGCGCAGAGCAGAGGAGGAAACGCAGGCGGCGGCACCGGGCAGGATCCCCGCGGGCGGAGCGCAGCGGGAGCCGCCTCCTGGTGTTGCTGAGCCCCGAGTCAGCCCCTCGGTCTTCAAAAATGCTCTCCGCTATTTGTGCACACCTTTCCTGGGCACCTACTACGGGCCGACCCCCCAGGCTGAGTGCAGGGACGAAACTCTGAGCAGCACTAACGATTCTTGCCCTTGTAGGTATTGATTTTTAAAAAAGATAAAAGTGGATAGTTCCAGAACTTTGCAAGGGATTTGCTGGAGGATCGCTTGAACCCAGGAGTTTGAGACCAGCCTGGGCAACATAGCGAGATCCCACCTCTAAATTTTGTTATTATTATTATTATAAGCCAGGTGTGGTGGTTTGCCTGTAGTCCTGCCTACCCCAGAGGCTGCAGCAGGAGGATCCCTTGAGCTCAAGAGTTCAAGTCAGCCTGGCTTATCTGTGAAAGCCCATCTCTCTAATAGTTGTTGCAGTATTCATTGTTGTTTAGCAGGCTCCGGGTGGGATTTGAACTCGTCAGCCTCAGTGTATGTGGCCAGCATCCTACTCACTGAGCTATAGGCATGGAGCCAGCCATCTCTAATTTTTGTTGTTGTTGTTGTTTTAAAGACGGAGTCTCACTTTATCACCCTGGGTAGAGTGCCATGGCATCACAGCTCACAGCAACCTCAAATTCTTGGGCTTAGAGTATTCTCTTGCTTCAGCCTCCCAAGTAGCTGGGACTACAGGTGCCCGCCACAATGCCTGGTTATTTTTTGATTGCAGTTGGCTGGGGCTGGGTTCAAACCTGCCACCCTTGGTATATGGGGCTGGCGTTCTACTCACTGAGCCACAGGTGCAGCCCCCATCTCTAATGGTTTTTTCAAGGATGGTACGGAACAGCACAAAGAAAATGAACTCCACCATGATCCCGTCAGTCTGACAGAAGCTAGACTAGAGCTGAAAGATGTAGATGAAGTTGGCAGGAGATAGAGGCATCCTTCCCCCACCATGTGTATGTAACTATGTTACACATGATACGAGTGGTATGATAAATGTTATGAAAGGTGTAAAATGGACGGTGCCTGTGGCTCAAAAGAGTAGGGTGCCAGTCCCATATGCTGGAGGTGGCGGGTTCAAACCCAGCCCTGGCCAAAAACTGCAAAAAAAAAAAAAAAGAAAGAAAGATATAAAATGATGATAGGCTTAGAGAAATGACCTGGAGAAAGGTGCATCAGTATTCATGTTCAGGTTACAGGCTCAGCTGGCAAACTTGCAAGGGACCAGACAAAACACAGGGGTGATACCAGAGGGGGGAAAAAATGGATCCTCAGAGGAGTTTGGCAGGAGGAGTGTATTCTACCCCAGGACCAGGGAGGTGGAGGGGGCAGGCATTCAGGACACTCATCAAGTCTGAGGTGATCAAATCCTGCCTCAGCCACTCTGGGGAGAAAAGGGCAACTTGTAAACAAAATGAGCCTCTGGCTCTGGGCTTGGCCACACCTGGAGCCCAAGCAGTCCTCCTGTGGGTACCTCTGGTGGTGTAGCAAAGATGGGGTCTTTCCCCTGGTCACTGGCCTTGGCCATGTTCTCAGAGCGCTATGAAGGTTAGAGCCTCAGGGCAAGCATGACAAGCACCCCACAAAATGGGCTTCAGCAGCAGCAGGATGACAACCCCAGCATCTCTGACTCAGCAGGCAGCGTTAATGTTGGAGCCTCAGCTCAGCAGAGGCCCCAGGTGTCAGCAACAGCAAATGACATCAAAGTGCCTTAAGACACACTTGGGAACACCCAGAAACAGAGATGGACTTTGCAAGGGGATTCTCACGCTGGTAGGATGGCTGGGCTCACATAATTCATGGCTTAATTTTAATATGATACTATAATCAAATATGAAGCCTAAAGATATTAAGATTATCCTTTTTTTTTTCACAGTCTCACTGTATTGCCCTTGGTAGAATGCCATGGCTCACAGCAACCTCAAACTCTTGGACTTGAGAGATTCTCTTGCCTCAGCCTCCCAAGTAGCTGGGACTACAGGTGCTGGCCACCACGCTCTGCTATTTTTTGTTGTAGTTGTCATTGTTCTTTAGCTGGCCTGGGCCAGGTTCAAACCTGCCACCCTCAGTGTATGTGGCTGGTGCCAAAACCATTGTGCTATGGGCGCCAAGCCCAGATTATCCTTTTTTTTTTTTTGAGACAAAACCTCAAGCTGTCCCCCTGGGTAGAGTGCTGTGGCATCACAGCTCACAGCAACCTCCAACTCCTGGGCTCAAGCGAGTCTCCTGCCTCAGCCTCCCAAGTAGCTGGGACCACCAGCACCTGCCACAACACCCAGCTATTTTTTGTTTGCAGCCGTCATTGTTGTTTTTGGAGGGCCCAGGCTAGATTCAAACCCACCACTTTAGGTGTATGTGGCTGGCGCCTTAGCCACTTGGGCCACAGGCACCGAACCAGATTATCCTTTTTTAAAAGTGACTATGAAGCTTGGATCACGGAGCACAGTGGTTAGTTACCTGCTGGCCACATGCAACAAGGGTAGCAGGTTCAAACCCAGCCCAATCCTGGTAAAACAACAATGACAACTGCAACAAAAAATAGCCAGGTATTGTGGCAGGCACCTATAGTCCCAACTATTTGGGAGGCTGAGGCAAGAGAATCATGCCCAAGAGTTTGAGGTTGCTATGAGCTGTGACACCATAGCACTCTACCGAGGGTGACATAATGAGACTCTGTTTCAAAAAAAAAAAGTGACTGCCAGGCACAGTGGCTAACACCTGTAATCCTAGCAGTCTTGGGGCTCGGTGCCTATAGCTCAACCGGCTAAGGCGCCAGCCACGTACACCTAAGGTGGTGGGTTCGAATCCCCAGCCCGGACCCGCCAAACAACAATGACGCTGCAACCAAAAAATAGCCGGGCATTGTGGCGGGCGCCTGTAGTCCCAGCTACTTGGGAGGCGGAGGCAAGAGACTTGCTTGAGCCCAGGAGTTGGAGGTTGCTATGAGCTGTAATGCCACAGCACTCTACCCAGGGGGACAGCTTGAGGCTCTGTCTCAAAAAAAAAAAAAAAAAATCCTAGCAGTCTTGGAGGCCAAGTTTGAGACCAGCCTGAGCAAAGTGAGACCATTGGCTCTACAAAAAATAGGAAAAAAATAACCGGGCATTGTCGTGGGTGTAGTCCACCTGTAGTCGCAGCTACTCAGGAGTCTGAGACAAGATCACTTGAGCCCTGTGGCATCATAGCTCAAAACAACTTCAAACTCTTGGGCTTGAGCAATCCTCTTGCCTCAGCCTCCTGGGACTACAGGCACCCACCACAATGCCCATCTAGTTTTTCTATTTTTAGTAGCGATGGGGTCTTGCTCTTACTTGGGCTGGTCTTGAACTTCTGAGCTCAAGCAGTCCACCCACCTCAGCTTCCCAGTGCTAGGATTACAGGCATGAGCCACCAAGCGCAGCCGATACACCCAGATTTCATCATCAGTGATAAGATGGCCCCAAACATCATCTTGCCTCTCTAAAAAGTCTTGGAAAACTTCGACTCTCCTTTGCTTTTGTTCATTGGTGAGCTTTTTGGGGACCATTTTTGTTTTGGGGGGGGCTTCTTTTGCAGTTTTTGGCCAGGGCCGGGTTTGAACCTGCCACCTCTGGTATATGGGACTGGCACCCTACTCCTTTGAGCCATAGACGCCACCCTTGGGACCATTTTTGTACACACTTTTCTCATACCAAGATTTTCAGTTAAGATGTTTCTGTTTTTCTATTGATGTTTACTTGGTCTGCTATGCTTCCCACAGTCAGACAATTTTGACACACAATTCTATGAATTTTTGCCATGTTTTCATCAGTTCTGCTCATTACATGCCATCTTAACCTCTCTTCGTCTGTGACACTTTCTCTCCCCTCAAAAAAAATGTTTAATCCAGGGCAAGCACGGTGGCACACACCTGTAACCCTAGCACATTGGGATGCCAAGGTGAGTGCATTGCCCCAGCTCAGGAGTTCAAGATTAGCCTGAGCAAGAGTGAGACCCCATCTCTAAAAAATAGCTGGGCATTGTGGCGGGCACCTGTAGTCCCATCTACTTGGGAGGCTGAGACAAGAGGATCACTTGTGCCCAAGAGTTTGAGGTTTCTGGGAGCTATATCACATGGCACTCTGCTGAGGGTGAGAAAGTAAGACTCTGTCTCAAAAAAAAAATGTTTAAGCCATTTCTACACTGTTTTCTTCATGACATTATCCACATAAACTTGGACTAAATGTCCCTGATTTCACCCCTACTCTTGCCAAGTTTAACAAGAAATTTACAAATGTTCCTTCATTGCTCTAATTCAAACTCTGACATTCTTGCAACAGGACACAAAAACATGCCTCAATGATAATGAGCACCATTCAGCAAGGCACCACCACCCGTCAACATGAACACAGCTGTGAGACGCTGATACACCAGGGTCATAAAACCTTACTGAGCTGTTTGTACAGAGCTGCCAATGTAAAGGCACAGTGGCAAGTTTGTGAACTTAATTGTCATAAACCTCTTTATGACAGGGTTTCTGGAATCTCAAAGATAATTCTAGGTGAGACTCTCATTTTATTAATTTTTCTAGCCACTTGGTAGGCCCTTTTGATCTATAGTCTTATGCCCAGGAAATTCCTTTATACTATTTCTTCGACAGTTCCCCTGTTCCATCACTGAAATACCTATTGGTATCCTGATCCTGTGCCTCTTCTCTTTCCCTGGCTAATTCTATTGTTTTGTCTCATTTTTGTTTTGGGGATGTGTCATTTTCATTAATCGATTATTTATTTTGCTATTTTGGAAAGCATATTTTTACTTTTCTGTCATTGTTGTTATTTAGATTTTTCCTTTTCCAAAGCATCCTACTCGTGGTTTTGTGTTTGGTTGTTGGTTTATTTTATTTTATTTATTTTGTTTTTTAGAGACAGAGTCTCACTTTGTCACCCTCGGTAGAATGCTGAGCTCACAGCAACCTCCAGCTCTTGGGCTTAGGCAATTCTCTTGCCTCAGCCTCCCAAGTAGCTGGGACTACAGGCTCCCACCACAAAGCCCACTGGTTTTTCTATTTTTATTAGAGATCTGGTCTCACTCTGGCTCAGGCTGGTCTCTAACTCCTGAGCTCAAACAATCCACCTGCCTGGGCCTCCCAGGGTGCTGGGATTACAGGTGTAAGCCACCACACCTGGCCATCCTACTAATATTTTATGAATCTCAGATGGCTTTGAACCGCTCTGCAGACACTATTTTAGCATGAACACCTGTCCCCGATTGTCTCTGTTTCCTCTAGGATTGTTTCTGACCTGTGCCACCTACAGACTTTTCTCAAGTGTCTGCTGATGCGCGGTCAGCTCACACTTCAGAATGAGACTAAATAGATCAGGAGGTCTGTGTGAACGTGGTAAGGCTGAATGGTGAACAGACATCAGGGTTTGGAGTAGGGAACAGATAATGCTGCAGAGAGACACTAGAGGCCTCTTTGCAAAGGTCTTTTTTGGGGAGGCCATCCAATTTCTTTCTTTTTTTTTTTTTTTTGGCAGTTTTTGGCCAGGGCTTGGTTTAAACCCACCACCTCTGGCATATGGGGCTGGGGCCCTACTCCTTTGAGCCACAGGCACTGCCTGACATCCAATTTCTTTAGAGAAGAGCCTTCGAATGGTTTGCCTGTGTGGTAGACGCCTAGCTTCCAGGTGTTCTGGTGCAATTGGACTTGCACTTCATCCCTCATTTTCTACCCAAGTCTTATCCCCATGTTCAGTATATCTGACATCCCCAGTCCTGTGACTCTGGTGGATTCTGCAAGACATACCAGTGACCTCCTTGGCTACTTTCTTTCTTTCTTTCTTTTTTTTTTTAGAGACAGAGTCTCACTTTGCCACCCTCAGTGGAGTGCTGTGGCATCACAGCTCACAGCAACCTCAAACTCTTGGGCTTAAGCGATTCTCTTGCCTCAGTCTCCCAAGTACCTGGGACTACAGGCGCCCACCACGACACCTGGCTATTTTTTGTTGCTGCTGTCATTTATCTAGTTGGCCCCAGGCCAGGTTCCAACCCACCATCCTCAGTGTATGTAGCTGTAGCCGTGACCACTGTGCTATGGGCACCGAGCCTTCCCCCATCTCTTTCATATCTTTTAGATTGGGTACTGCTAAAATTTGTTGAAATTTTGTATTTTCTGATGTCCCTTCCATCCCCCTCATAACTGTGGGTTTGTACCTTTTTGTTTCCTTTCCTGTTACTTTAGTGCACTCTTGTTGAGAAGAAATTTTAAGAATAAATAAATCTGGTGGGCCTGGTGGCTCACACCTGTAATTCTAGCACTCTGGGAGGCTGAGGCAAGAGGATCACTTGAGCTCAGGAGTTTGAGATCAGCCTGAGCAAGAGCAAGACCGCCATCCCTACTAAAGATAGAAAAATGTAGGCTGGGCACAGTAGCTCATGCTTGTAATCCCAGCACTCTGGGAAACCAAGGCAGATGGATTATTTGAGCTCAGGAATTTGAGATCAGCCTGAACCAGAGTGAGACCTCATCTCTAAAAATAGCCAGGTGTTGTTTTGGGTGCCTGTAGTCCCAGTTACTTGGGAGGCTGAAACAAGAGAATCACTTGAACCCAAGAGTTTGATGTTGCTGTAAGCTATGACACCATGACACTCTACCGAAGGTGACAAAAAAAATAAATAAAGATAGATAATAGCCAGGCATTGTGGTGGGCACCTGTAGTCCCAGCTACTCGGAGGCTAAGGCAAAAGAATCGCTTAGGGCCAGGAGTTGGAGGTTGCTGTGAGCTGTGACACCATGGCACTCTACTGAGGGAGATAAAGTGAGACTCTGTCTCTACAAAAAAAAATAAATAAATAAAGATAGAAAAGCTACTCAGGAGACTGAGGCAGGAGGATCACTTGAACCCAGGAGTTTGAGGTTGCTGTGAGTTGGCCTGAGGCCATGGCACTATGGCCTGGGCAACAGAGTGAAACTCTGAAAAGGAAGAGAGGGAAAAGGAATGGCAGGGGAGGAGAGGAGAAGGGGAGTGGGGAAGGGGAAGAGAAGAAAAGTCAGAACATCATCTTTTTTTTTTTTCATTACCAATCACCTTTTATTCGGAGGTTAATTCTCACTAGGATATGAAAAGATTCAATAGTGATCGTGTTCCTCACAGATGGTGCTGGGCCAATGAGGTCAAGGTCAGGAGTGCAGAGTGTATCCCTTCGTGGGCCCCTCTTCAGTGGTACTTGCATGGCCATTCATGTTTGAGCTCCTTATAAGAAAGAGAGTAGCTCAGCCTGGCACCTGTGCTCAGTGGTTAGGGTGCCAGCCACATACACTGGGGCTGGCCCTGGCCTGCTAAACAACAACGACAACTACAACAACAACAAAAGAAAATAGCCTGGCGTTGTGGCAGGTGCCTGTAGTCCCAGCTACTTGGGAGGCTGAAGCAAGAGAATCGCTTAAGCCCAAGAGTTTAAGGTTGCTGTGAGCTGTGACGCCATAGTACTCTACCGAGGTCGACATAATAAGACTGTCAGAAAAGAAAGATAATGGCTGAAAAGCATGTAAGCGGCCAGCCCAGAAACCCCAGTGATGCTCCCCTTCCCGTTGATCTCCTTGCTCTAACACCAGTGGTAGCCTCTTCGAAAGGCTCCCAGCAATGCCTTTAGGGGTGGAATCTACATGGAAATCCAGCGGGGCAGCTCCCCTAGTTTGCCATGCATGAGTTATTCTTCACTGACACTGCTGACACCCTCTTGCAGCTCTCCAGAACACCTTCTTAAACTCAAGTAGTAATAATATTATGAATGCAGCCTAAGACCACGTTCTTGTTGTCTTTTAAAACAACAACAAAAGAGCCCTGCATTGTTGAGCTTGCAGCCAGTGAGGACTTCCAGAACCACTCCTGCATAAGTCCCTATTAATCTCTGAGTTCTGTTTACGCAATTGATAATCTGCGTGCAAAACATGTTCCTTACTTTTATTTCATAAGGTTAGATTTGTCTGTGTTCTGGTCCGGGAACTTATTTGTCTTCGATTCACTTGTTTGTGTTTTTTTGTTTTTTTGTTTTTTGAGACAGAGCCTCAAGCTGTCCCCCTGGGTAGGGTGCCGTGACATCACAGCTCATAGCAACCTCCAACTCCTGGGCTCAAGTGAGTCCCTTGCCTCTGCCTCCCAAGTAGCTGGGACCACAGGCACCCGCCACAACGCCCGGCCATTTTTTTTGGTTGCAGCCGTCACTGTTGTTTGGCGGGTACGGTCTGGGGATTCGAACCCGCCACCTTAGGTGTACTGTGGCTGGTGCCTTAGCCAGTTGAGCCATAGGCGCTGAGCCCACTTGTTTGTTTTTAATAACTCTCAGATGCATAGACCTGGATTAATCATAATCCTTGGTTTAAGACACCTCTGGCTGTCTTTTATATTTATTTATTCTTCATTTGCTTGACCTTTTATTTCTTTCTTTAATGAATATACTATTTTTTAGCAATTTTAGGTCTAGAGAAAAGTTGAGTAACAAGTACAGAGAGCTCCCCTCCTCCCAGGTTTCTCTCCCATCAGCACTATGCTTTAGGAGGGTGCATTTATTTCAACTGATGAGCTAATACCGATACATTATTAATAACTGACGCCCACAGTTTACATTAAGATTCACTCTAGTACCATCTCTGGATTTCGACAAGCATCCATTTATCTTCAATGATACAGAGTGTCCGTAAAGTTCATGTGCAGTTAAACTATTTTAAATAGCACACGAACTTTGTGTCCACCCTGTACAATGAAAACCTGTGAGCCCACCGCCCACATTTTAGAGCACCAGTGAAAACTTTATAATCTCCTCTCCACCTCACCCCCAGGGAATCACTATTCTGAATTTTGTATTTCTCCTTCTCTCGCTTTGAGAGAGTCGCATTTTGTTGTTGTTGTTTTGGGGTTGTAGATTGCTGTAGGGAATATTCTTAGACAGGACTTCTAGTGCAGGACAAAAATTTATCTTGGAATATACCTGGAGTAGACGTCCTAGAGTTATAGGGCATGAAAATATCCAATGTTAGAAAATAATAATAAACTTGTTTTCATAGTGGATGTACCAGTCTATACTCCTTCCAGCAATGAGTAAGCTTCTCACTGATCACAGCTTTCTGATTGTCAGATTTCTCAAGTTTGGTCAATTAAATGTGGTAAAGTGACATTTCATTGTCACTTTGATTCTTGTTTCTCTGATTACTAGTAAGTTGATCACCTCTTCAGAAATTTATTGGCATACATATTTCCTCTTCTTTTTTCTTTTTTTTTGAGACAGAGCCTCCAGCTGTCCCCCTGGGTAGCGTGCTGTGGCTTCACAGCTCACAGCAACCTCCAACTCCTGGGCTCAAGCGAGTCTCCTGCCTCAGCCTCCCAAGTAGCTGGGACTACAGGGGCCTGCCACAACACCCGGCTATTTTTAGAGAAGAGGTCTCACTCTTGCTCAAGCTGGACTTGAACCTGTAGTTCAGGCAGTCCACCCACCTCAGCCTCCCAGAGTGCTAGGATCACAGGTGTGAGCCGCCTCACCCCACCTGTTTTTACTTTAAGATTCCTTTTCAGAAAAAGCAGCTCTCTAAGCAGGGATCAGTGGCTCACTCCTGTAATCCCAGCACTCTAGGAGGTTGAGGCAGGTTGATTGCCTGAGCTCACAAGTTCGAGACCCACCTGAGCCAGAGTGAGACCCAGGCGCCCATCCCAAAGTATTGCTTTTGATATTTGAGGACTTAACCCATCTAAAATGGACTTTCTAGTTAAAAGTTGAGTACGGATCCAATTTCCTTTTTCCATATCTGTACCTCAGTTTCCCACTTACTGAACAGTCCATCTTCCTCACCAGGAAAACTGAGGCCAGAGATATTTAGAAAAGTGTTCAAGATCACACAGCTAGTTAAGCGTCAGAGGCAGGCAGTCTGGCTCCAGAATCTATCATAGTTTTAACCTCTAAGTGATAATGTCTTTTGCTTCTGTCATCTAAATTAAATGCAGAGATCTGTGTCTGGTTCGCAATTCTATTCCACTGGTCAATTTGTCCATTCTGGAACCCACTCCACACTGTTTTAACTTTTAGGCCTTGTCATAAATCCTGAGGTAGCAGGGACAGTCTAACCACCTTATTCTTCATAAATGTCTTGGTTAATGTTTGGATCTTTTTTTTTCTTTTCTTTTCTTTTCTGTTTTTAGACAGAATCTCACTCCATCACCCTGGGTAGAGTGCCGTAACTTCATAGCTCACAGCAACCTCAAATTCCTGGGCTTCAGTGATCCTCTTGCCTCAGCCTCCCAAGTTGCTGGGACTACTGGCGCCCACCATAATGCCCAGCTAGTTTTTCTATTTTTAGTAGAGATGGGGTCTCACTTTGCTCAGGCAGGTCTAGTAGTCCTGAGCTCAAGCGTGAGCCACTGTGCTGGCCTAGATCTTCATTCTTACATACACATTTCAGCATCAGTGTGGTCAAGTTCCACAGAAACAGGGGTTGGAATATCAGATTGGAGCTTCATTAAATATATTTATGTACTAATATGTTAATTTAGGGAGAATTGATACTTTTATCAGTGTTAATTCTTTCTCTCCATTTGTCTTTTTTAATGTCCCACAGTTAAGTACATGAACCATGATGAAAGTTCTGAGATACACAAAAATCAAGACATGTAACCAGAAACAAGTGGAGCCCCCCCAACAGCACTGATAAGCCGCGCAAGGTGAAACTTGTACCAGTAAATCAGAAAGGACACTGTCAACTGTGTATCATGGAAGTGGAACAATGGACCATAACAAGGTCTGTCTCAAAACTTTCCTAGTGACCCATGGTATTAACATTTTTTTCCATGCTTAGACATTTTATTCCTTAGAATTTTTTTTTTTTTTTTTGAGACAGAGCCTCAAGCTGTCGCCCTGGGTAGAGTGCTGTGGCATCACACTCACAGCAACCTCCAGCTCCTGGGCTCAAGCAAGTCTCCTGCCTCCACCTCCCAAGTAGCTGGGACCACAGGCACCCACCACAATGCCCAGCCATTTTTTAGTTGCAGCCATCATTGTTGTTTGGCGGGCCCCGGCTGGATTCGAACCCACCAGCTGAGGTGTATGTGGCTGGCACCTTAGTCGCTTGAGCCACAGGCGCTGAGCCAGATATTTCTTTTACTGCTATTACAAGTATGGCTTTTCTTATCACATTTTCTTAACTTTGGATCCATGCTTCCCAAGTCATCACACTGGGCTAGCAGCGATTCTGTGAACCTTCTGAAATATATGTGTCCTTTGCATTGGAGTCCTATATTCCCATCAGATTCTCAAGTAACAATTTTTGTTTTGTTTTGCAGTTTTTGGCCAGGGCTGTGTTTGAACCCACCACCTCTGGCATATGGGGCCGGTGCCCTACTCCTTTGAGCCACAGGCGCTACCCCCCAAGTAACAATTGCTAGGAGCGCTAAGTGCTTCTCAAGTGCTAGCTATTCCCCTGAGGGCTTTCCAAGCCCCACAATCACCCTAAGAAACACATACACTTACTCTCTCCATTGTATGGGTGAGGACCCTAGTGATCAGAGAGATTAAGTACTTAGCCTGCAGTCACACAGCTAGGAAATTAACAGCTAGCATTCAAACCAGACTGTCAGACCCACCACTCTACACTTAACCTGTATACTCTTAACTTGCAGAGAGGTCAGGAGGGACCCAGCTCTAGGCCTAGGTATGTGGGCTCTCTGGGCCCCTGTCTGGTTTTTTTTTTTTTAGAGACAGAGTCTCAGTTTGTCATCCTCAGTAGAGTGCTGTGGCATCATGGCTCACAGCAACTTCCAGCTCTTGGGCTTAGACGATTCTCTTGCCTCAGCCTCCCGAGTAGCTGGGGTTACAGGTGCCCACCACAATGCCTGGCTATTTTTTTGTTGCAGTTTGGCCAGGGCCAGGTTTGAACCTGCCACCCTCAGTTCAAACCTGAACACTGAGCCACAGGCACTGCCCCGTGTTTTGTTTTTTGGGTTTGTTTTGAGACAAAGTTTTACTATGTCACCATCAGTAGAGTGCTGTAGCATCACAGCTCACAGCAACCTAAAATTTTTGGGCTTAAGCGATTCTCTTGCCTCAGCCTCCCAAGTAGCTGGGAATACAGTCGTCCGCTACAACACCCAGCTATTTTTTTTTTTTTTGGTTGTAGTGGTCATTGTTGTTTGGTAGGCCCAGGCTGGGTTCAAACCTGCCAGCTCCAGTGTATGTGGCTGGCACCCTAGCCACTGAGCTACAGGCCCTGAGCCCTGTCTGTTCACCTTTAAAATGGGAAATGATGATTACTGCAACCCCTCTCTTAGGGTTTTCAGAGAGTCCTTGAGGCTGCAGATAGAAAAGAGGCTCCATGAACTATGAAGTGCCGTGTCCGAAGCAGACGGGCAGGAGGGGAGGCAGGAGCCTGGGCGTCTCTCCCACCTCTTCCACCACCATCGCCAGCTTCCGGGGATGACGTGGAAAACATGGAGGACACCCAGGTTCTGTGTTGAGTGAAGGGGGAGACACAGACTCAGGGCATGGCCCCGTGGGGGAAGGCCCACACCCGGTAGGTCTGACCCTCGCAGGTGATGGCAACAAGAGGTGAAAGTGCCGTGGCATAGTTAGGCCTGGAGGTGGCAGAAACACAGAGAGGACCTGGACCAGGCCAGGGGTCAGGATCAGCTTCTCCACAGAGATGACTTGGGAGCATTTGACACTGCCCTGGCTAAGCCCCTCCCCTAGATGAGCACCTCCCAGCTGCCTGTAGGGCCTCCTCCAACCCAGCCCCAAGGAGCGGCCAGCTCAGCTTCTGAGGATGTGCCCTGTCCAGACAGAACCCCTTAGCAACACCTGTTGCTCTTACAACAAAATCTATAGTCTTCCCACATGGTCGCCTTGTCCAGCCCCTGCCCCTCAGCTCCTGGCCCTGACCCATACTCACCATGCTCCCACCCCACGATGTCATTCAGACTCCCCCACCTCCTTCGTGCCTCCACACCAGCACCTGCGGGACCCTCTGCCCGGAGCGCCTTCCTCCACCCCATCCCCAGAGGACTCTTTCTCATCCCCGGTTCTCAGTGACACCATTCCCAACCATGCTGTTTAAAGAAGGGCTCCCCGTCTTCCTATTCTCTCTCGGCCCCTTGTTGATTTCTTTCCCAGCTTTTATTCTGGCATCTGATCATTTTGTCTATTTCTTCTTCTCTCCCCATCCTTTCCTGTTACAAATGCTCTATGAAGGCTGGGGCCATGTCTGCTCATTCTCAGTAATCTCCCCAGTGCCTCGCCATGGCAGACACTCAAAAAATATGTGTTGGATGAATGAACAAATTAGTGAATGAATGAATGAAATGAATCTTAAAGATCTCAAGCTTCCCAATACAGTACCCACTAGCCAAACATGACTATTTAAATTTAAGTGAATTAGAAGTAAACAAATTCAATCCAGATGCAATGGTGGGCACCTGTAGTCCAAGCTACTTGGAAGGCTGAGGCAGGAAGATCTCTTGAGCCCGGGAGTTCATGAGGCTGCAGTGAGCTATGATCACACGTGTGAATAGCCAGCCTGGGCAAGATAGCAAGATGCTGTCCCTAAAAAATAGTAAATAAATGTAAAATTCATCACCTCAGCTGCATTGATCACATTTCAAGTCCTCTATAGCTACATGTGCCTCATAGCTGTCATATGGGATGGCAGAGACACAGGACAAGACACAGGATATCTCTATAACATCAGAATGTTTTACTAGCTAGCATTGTTCTAGACAACCTTAAAGGCAGAGAAGCTGGAGGAGTACATTTGGAGTGGAGGGCACACTGTATACCAAAATCTCAAAGTGTGAGAGCATGATGATGGGGTTCCTCAGTATAAACAAGGGGAGCACATCACCCCATCTTTACACAGCCTTGTTTTTTGCTGGAAAGTTTGGCTTAAAGTAGAGAAGAATGTCAGAGCCAGAAAGTAAGTCCTCAGACGCCAGCTGAGGTCCCGTCCACCCCTATTAGAAGCGGAGACATTAGGCCAGAGAGGGGAAAGGACTTACTCTACATTACAGAGAAAGGTGCAGAACCTGAGGGTCTTGACTCCAGCGCATGGAGTCCGTTTCCCCCACTAGGCTCATGGGTGCCTCCTCCCTTCTCCCCAGTCCCCTTCCATCCACAGTCAGGCCACCAAGCTCTCAGCGTGCCCCTGGACTGGTCCTCATCACTCATACTGGCCTCTCTTCTGTACTCCCTAAAGCACCCCTCCAGCATCTGACCCTTAGAAATTTTAGACATCCCAAGGAGAATAGCTGTTTATAACCAGTTGCTAATTACACGTATGGATGTCAATTAATTCATTTAGCTAATTAGCCACTCGATGAGCACCACGCACGAAAGAACTGTAAAAGACAGGCATATGGTGAGAGGGGGGTGGCCGGGTGCTCATCCAGCATGCAGGGATAAGGAGGGCGGGCAGTGGCTCTGGGTACTCCCCACCTCCAGATAAGTGGAGGGAGGCAGCTTAATGGCTGGGGGAACTGAGCTGCTGCTGCTGCTGCTACTTCCATAAAACATAATTACAGCTTTCCACTAATAGTGCTGGGAAAACACACACACACACACGCCATCATGCCCACATAGACACATTTCCGTTTGCATTTTCCCATGCACACAAATGTAGCATGCACATATCTATCACACAATGTGCATACACTCACACACGCAGACGCACACATAGACAGACTGTGGGGTCACGGGAGATCAACCCACAGAAGTGTTTTTTTGTTTGTTTTTTTATTGAGGCAGAGTCTCACTATGTCCCCCTTGGTAGAGTGCTGTGGCGTTATGCTCACAGCAACCTCAAACTCTTGGGTTTAAACAATTCTCTTGCCTCAGCCTCCCAAGTAGCTTGGACTACAGGTGCCTACTACAACGCCTGGCTATTTTTTGGTTGGAGTTGTCATTGTTTAGCAGGCCCAGGTGAGGATCAAACCCGCCGGCTTCAAACCGGCCAGCCTCGGTGCGTGTGGCCGGCGCTGTGACCCCTGTGCTACAGCACCGATCCTGACTCTCACTTCTTTTTTTTTTGAGACAGAGCCTCAAGCTATCCCCCTGGGTAGAGTACCGTGGCTTCACAGCTCACAGCAACCTCCAACTCCTGGGCTCAAGCAAGTCTCCTGCCTCAGCCTCCCAAGTAGCTGGGACCACAGGCACCCACCACAATGCCCGGCTATTTTTTGGTTGCAGCCAT